>JANVCH010101525.1:0-14278 GCA_025505405.1 Epizoanthus rinbou | reverse complement strand
CAATCAATTTTCTGGCGTTGCAGCCAGCAATTCAAGTACGTTAAATTTTCGAAGACCTCGACTAATTTGAAGGGCATTCCAGGAATGGAATTTACTTTCTGTTGAATTTCAAGGATTTTTCTTATGTGGTAAAGTAAGCTTTTTAGTGCTGGAAATTTCACTTTAATTTTCAAAATGACCACACAAAAGGAGGAGTGGGTTTTGCTTAATTCTGTGATGTCATTACCAGAACATGTTTCACAGGTAGACTGGAAAGTGAAATGACCCTGAGAACAAGGTCGAGAACACATTTGTTTGACTTGATCAGTGTTTTTTTAATTCTAAGGGCTTGTTATGCTGAGATGTTTATACTGTAAAGTGGTATAACCATGCCATAAACATAGGTAATGTGTAATTATTCCAATCAGAGATGTTAAAAGTGCCGTGATTGTTGGCCATATTCATTTTTATAATGATAACACTGCCTGGAGTGATGCTGGACTTGACCACAGCAGCTACCATCCAGAACTTGCTGGCAGCTCGTGTACAGCTGGCTTTATCAGTGCTTTGCCATTCTGAACCTGACAATGACAAGCACTAAAGGAAATATTGTTACTTGGAGGTATATTTGATCTCCCCAGCAGTGACGCGTCACCACTATTGCTTCACGCTGTTCGGTCATAAATGGCTTAGTATGATTTTTCCTTAATTTATCTCTAATGCCATTTACACATGGCATTGACACCTTAGCAGTAAATACTGTAACTATGTAAATATGTAATGTTCATCTCGCTAAAACCTAAAGAACTCCAGAAACAACTGTCCAAGCAACAACCATTTAAAGCATCAACTTTGAACTCCCAAGATATCATGTAGAAACTCGGTGATTCTCGTGTTCAACAATTTGGGCATAAATTATTATTTCACTTTACTTCGAATGAAACTTGGACTTAGTATTGGCTCCTAAGTGATAAATTATGTCTGCAAATATTTAATTGGCCTCTCTCTAGAGCATACAGTAGTCCAGAAACAACTGACTGAATAGTGACTAATTTGCACCTCTCTCATGCTGGCCAAGATATAAACAGTTTCTGCTGATTCACTTTGTGCCATTTGATCACTATGAAAGGAAAGTTTGTGGATAGATATGGTGCCTTCTACATCCACTGGTTGAAATAACTACCTTGGTATGTTTATAGCATGGTCAAACCATTTCACAGTATAAACTTCTTAGTATCACAAACCCTTCAAAACACTGATCAAGTCGAAGAAACCAGTCCTGGTAATGATGCCACAGAATTAAGTGGAACCTCCCACTCCAGGGCTCTAGAATCATCTCTCAGTAGAATAAAATACATCTCTTGGTGATTGTTGAGGTGTTTTACCTGTGCAGCAGGAGTTTTTGTTGGGCTGCTTCATAGTCGAAAGTCTGAGGTAGTGTTTATAAACTTTGTATCTCACACAGATTTTTGTACAAGAAAAGTTTTTAAAGAATTTAAATATAAATGTAATTATAAGTGACAGGTCTTTGCGTAAATTTGAAATTATAATTTGTCACTCCAGAAAGTAGAAAAGGACTCGGCCCATCTACCCAAACAATCTCAATAAGCAGTGCTGCACAATGTGTCATCAAGACTGTTTTACAAGCTATTGTTTGGGTGCAGTACATATTAATTTATCTCATCTAAGAAATAATGCCATTAGGAAATAAATTATGTGAGTCACATCACAATTCTTACTGGTGAGTTACATTGTGCTTTGTTCTTTCATGTCAAGTTAGTGTTTACAGCGTTGCTTTCTGAGATCGTTTGGATAGATGGGCCCAGTCCTTTTGTAGTTTCTGGAGTGGTAAATTTGGGTGTGGCTTTGTATCATTGATAAGGCTTTATTGTCAACCTTTATAGGGGCAGGCGTAGCTCAGTTGGTTATTGATAAGGCTTTATTGTCAACCTTTATAGGGGCAGGCGTAGCTCAGTTGGTTATTGCTCTGCCTTTGTAGGACATTTTGTTGGAATTAATTTATATGATTTGGTGGAATTTTGGGAATTCACAAGATTACCTAACCTTAGTCAAGTAAAATAACTACGCGATGTACCATCTTTTCTCTAATAATTACCCAGTCTCCAATGAGCACCCTTTCCAGAAACACCAGTAAATTATTTAATTAACATCCATTTCTAATGAGTGCCGCTGTTGACATGAGCTCTTAAACTAGTAGCGACACAGTGATGTGTGAATGGAATTATATTTTTTTGTTAGGCAACTTTTGACAACACAATCTTGCAGTTGGAGGCTACCTCTATATCAAGTTCAACTTAAACAGAGCATTCTTTGCTGTGTTTGATTTCATTGCTAAATGAGGAAACACCTCTCTCTGATAATAATAATAATAATAATAATAATAATGACATTACCCAGATGGAATATCCACAGAGTGGCTCTTCATCTGCTGCAACGGCTTAACGACCCTGTCCACGGACGGTAATTTTCTTAAATGAGCTTTTCTATGATCAACTTTGTCTCAGAACATTTTAATGAGTATTCCTCTCTAACAAGTGCCCCCAGTAAGAGTGGAAGAATTTAATGTGTCCCAGAGTACCCTGAAGAGATTTGTCCAAAGGGATTGATAAAACAGTATCATAAATATTTACAATACACATTTTCATTAATTTTCTTGTTCTGATTCACAAAATTTCATTCCCAGGGGGTAAAATGCATATTTCCAAATTGTGCTAAACTTTAGAATCAATAATTTAATATATAAAACTAAACTACTGCAAAATGTTCTGCCATGTAATAATAATAATAATAATGACTTTATTGTAGTGTTTCCATAAAAAATATGGCCTACAATCTTATACTAAAATACAATGTTATTATATTAAGCTATAAAATGATATTGACACTGTAATAATATATCATCCTTTTCTTCCTTTTAGATGTCATGAAAACAGGATGTGCCAGATGGTCAAGTGAAAAGAAGCCAGAAATAAACAAACTATTCCTTGTATTTGCTGTGTGTCGTGTCATTATTTCTGACACTGGGAGTTTTCATGAATTGGTAATTATTAATTTTACAGTGTGTAGCAGATTGGATAAGGAATTGCCCTATTTCACTATTACATCATAGGTTTTTCAATGTTATAAACAAAAAGTGATTTATTTTGCTGATAATGGTTCAAATCCATCAACTTTATGTTATATCTGATTCGTATGATCACATGAACAATGAAATGTAGCAACAAATTTGTTTCACAGGTTCACTGGTGTCGGAACTGGGCTGATATGTGGTTTGTTTACATTTTGTTTTCCCCCACTTCAATCCCACAAATCAATATAAATCAATAGAGACTTCACAAATTTCATTCTGGAAATTAAATAAAATGTACAGAAAGAATTGTTTATCTTTCTTAAAGCCAATAATTTGCAGCTTGTTTGTGTTTTTCTTGAATTTATAAAAATGTAAACAAACTGTGACGTAATAGTGAAATAGGGCAATTGCTTGTGCTGGTGACAAGGCCAATCGAAATATGTTATAACAATCTCAATCGACGTTTAGTTCACTATCAGTTGCTATAAACTGTTTATTCGCAGTGTTTTTCTAAAACGTTGGTGCCGGTGTCGCAGGGATTTCGTTATTCCAAGCCGAACATCAAGGCAAATTGCCGATCTTTCTTGCAGCGAAAACTAACCTCGCTCGATTTTGTTGATCCTAAAGAGCTAAGAACAAAGATACCGCAAATCAGTATCGTCATAATATTTGATAAACACGTTTTGTTCAGCCTTAAGAGTCAGTTCACCGTGAAACTTACATAATTCGTGAGGAACGTAAGTTTGCGAAAGAATCAACCGAAATTTATCCCTTGGTTTTAGCTGTGTCGATTTATAGTCGATTGTGACTATAACAAAGGCGTTCGGTACGCACACGAAAGGCTTCAAAGAATACTGCAAAGACAATACTCTAATCCAGCCCATTGTTGCTATGAATATATCTTGCTTTCCTGTGCACACAAACACCGGTGAAAAGCATAAACACTTACTGTGTTTAGATTATTTCACTTTAACTGACCCAAACAAAACCCTTGCTTTCATGCAGTTCATTAAGTTCAGCAGATCAGTCTTTCTACAGTGAACATATCTGAGAAACGTCCTCAACACAAAAAAACAGCTAAATTAAGACACGTTGAAAAGTAAAATTCAAATAGGGAATACAGGGTGTATCCAGTCGTCAATGTTTTCAAAGCAGCGGGATTCCGGAGTTACGGTTAGCCACGGTGGGCCACGGTCGGCCACGATTAACCAGAAGATTTTTTGGACACTCTTCAGGTAGACGGTCGCCTCGCACCGGGGAGGTCAATTTCATGGGCGGGAGGAGGGGGGGGGGGAGGAAGTTCCTGAGACACTGGTATCGCAAAACCGTATACCCTCGGGTAAAACGAATCCTTCCTAATTATGTGATCAGAAAACCAATTGTTCTGCTTGTCACCTTATGTTTTCTCTTTTTCTAGACTTGGCAGCCTATCAAAGTTATGAACACAACGAATTCAGTCCCCTCACAATTACGCTGGGAAGGCAAAAAACCAAAAGGTCCCAAAGAATTCAACATGACGGGGTTGTACACCACTGCTGAAGGTCACTCATCAGACCCTATTTCTGTGCCCCTACCAGATTGGGATCAAGCAGTACATACGTGGAAATGGACCTGGGAGCTTCATTGGTTGGGGATAGGCTGTATGTTCGCCCTACTCGCTGTGTATGCGTTTTCTTCTTTGTGCGCTGAAAGAAATGGAACAAGCTGGCGGAGAAAGTTGTCATCAACAACTATTAATGCACTGGTGCTCATACTGGGCCTTTCGAGAGCGCTCTTCCTTCTCGTTGACCCATATGAATCCAAAATCGGTCCATGTAAGCATTGTTCTACCTTTGTCAGCAGGATTTTGTTTGCTTTAGGCTTCCCAAGTCTTACTGCGGCCTTCTCGCTTATTCATTTGGCGTTCCTACAAATTACGAAACTGAAGCTCTATCCACATGGACTTCAGAGCCCGAAACTTCTCGTAATAGTAATTTTATTTCATTATGGCCTCGTTTTCGTGACAGAGTTGCTGCTGTTCTTGTACGCAGACGCGACAGGAATGATAGTCGTTAGTCAAGTCTTCCATATATTGTGGAGCTCAATACTGTCAGCGAGCTTTCTGTACAGCGGTCACAAGATCACTTCTCGTGCCCAAGCCAGCAGAGAGCAGGTTCTGGCTCTTGGAGCGATGGTTGACAGCAGACGGACACGAAGCAGAAGTTGGAATCAAATCCGAACAAGTCTTCCCAAGCTGGTACGAATTACCCTTTGTACTGCTATTCTCGGCTTGTCTTGCTGTGTGCTGCAGATTTATTCCATATTTGGCGTGTATGACATGTACCGTAAGCCATACACAACACCAAATCCATGGCCCTGGCTAATTTGTCAATCATTGTTACGTGTCATCGAGTTTGCGGCGGGCTGTACGATAGCATATGTTGGATGTCGACAGGTTTACGTCAGCTGTTGCGCATTCACTTGGTGTTTGAAATGCATAGGGAGCTGTAGCTGCTTTAAGAGAAATAACAAAGCGTCTGTTACAACGCAGTCTGCTACAACGTCATCGAGAAGGGTGCATAGGATTATCCCCAGCGGTCACCCCAGTGGTACATTGTCCGAGCGTGATGCTGGTCTCTCCAGTCCCTCAGAGTTTCCCAGTTGGTGGTGGATATAGAAAATGTGGCCTGGGCCGACAGAGCCAGCGGTTCGACTTTGAACATGAACAATTCAACAGTCAGACATTTCTAGGCTTCTATCTCTACAAGAATTGGACAACCTTGGTCAGATATAGACAAATCTGTCTGATACACATCCCTCGAAAGTTGTATTGTTATGTTGTTTACCTCATATAAATAAACAAATCATATTTGGAGCGAGCATGTTAAGGACTCGTATACATATATACGGTTAAGTTTGTCATGCGACGTCGACGAATTTGAAAAAGTCTTCCATGATATAACGAGACACTAGCATCAAGTGGCTCCTCGCAAAGTGTGTGCAAACATCAACGCCAACGCCAACGCCAACGCCAACGCCAACGCCAACGCCAACGCCAACGCCAACGCCAACGCCAACGCCAACGCCAACTGCAACGCCAACGCCAACGCCAACGACACCTTCTACTAACGTATGTATGGCATTAGTAGTATCCGACTCCTTAGAACGATAAAGTTCAGCTAATTTTAACCTGTTATATAACACAATGTCCGGTTTCCAAATCAGCGACGGACTGATATTGATGAATTCAATCCCACCATAGTCCTCAGGAATCCATGTAAGAAACGGATTGACCCAAAACTGTTGAAAGGAAATAGTAATATTAGAGACCCAGTAAATCTGGTTTACACCTGCGAAGGAAATGGAATCGGAAGCAGATGCAGAGACAGCAGGAGAGTTCAGATCATAAATTTCCAATAGGATTCTGTTGCTACTTGTGCTTGTGCCTCTGTTGCTAATCTGCTTTAAAGAGAAGAACAAATAAAATGAAAGGGTGGTGGGGGTGGGGGTGGGGTCTGCCCGGGCTATCATTGCCTGGGTCCCATATACTTTATGGCCCTAGTTGCTGTTCCTTTTGCTTTCCATGCTCTTTAAGCCCAATAAATTATGCAAATTATGATTTGCTTCAGTAGTGGGATTTTTTAAGAAAAGATACCTTGAACAAAAATCTGGTGCCTACTATTTTATATCTGCAAAACAGTGCTTTTATTTGTTAAAAAAATCCAAGATGGCGGCCCAGATGGTGAAAATTGCTTGTATGGAGCAGTATCCTCGTTTGCTGAAGGAACGTTGTGCGGTTATAATGATAGACCAACCTGTCGTATCCATATCTTACTTGACAAGATCTGGTTTCTCGAGTTCTACAAAGGAGAACAAAAAAGAAAGATTTTAAACCCAACACGAAGTTCAAACAAGGAAGACAACATTGGCAACGCCGACGCCCATACCAACGCCAACGCCAATACATGCAGAGATTTATACATTCTTGTGGATGACTCGTGCTATTAATCAGTAGACAGGAGTCGAAAGACTACTAACACCGCCATGGAGAAGTGCATAGGTTAGAGCGTTGAAACGCTGGACCAATGTTTTAATTTCCTAAAGCTATCCACGGACAGTGTGGTGAAAGAAGATCAAACTAATACAACCTTCGACAAGGCCGAGGATAATAAACCCATGACCTTCTGGTTGGGAAGGGACAATTTTAGGACCCCTCCTATTTATCTTATATATTAATGACCTGCCTAATTGTCTTGAGAATTCGGAGCCTCAAATGTATGCCGATGATACGCACCTTACATTTGCTTGTAATAACCTTGATATTATCGAACAAAGATAATAAGCTGAATCAAGATCTCATCAGTGTCAGTAATTGGTTGGTTGCAAACAAATTGACTCTTAACAAATCCAAAACAGAATTTATGGTTATAGGAAAAGACAAAGATTGGGTACGTTTGACCGGTCTCCAGCTCTCAAAATCGTCAATGTTCTAATAAGGCAGGAGGAGTTTACTAAGTCTCTTGGGGTGCACATCGACGAGCATCTAACATGGGATAAGCATATATCCCATATATCTAAAAAAATAGCCTCGGGCATTGGTGCCATAAAACGTTGCCGCCCCTTTGCTCCTACTGAAGCCTTGACATGCGCATATAATGAAATAGTTCAACCACATTTTGAATATTGCGACATTGTGTGGGGAAATTGCGGTGAAACCAATGCAACGAAGCTGCAAAAGCTTCACAATCGAGCTGCAAGTGTTCTTACCCATTCGAGCTTTGATGCTGATGCAGGACCACTATTTGAACAATTAAAATGGTGTCCACTTGCTCACTGACGTGAATCCCACATGGTATATAAATTTCTGAATGGCCTTGCGCCCGAATATCTTCAACATAGGTTTGTATACCGTAGTAGCCATTACTCTCTATAAGGGACTCCATTAACAAGCTTGCTCTTCCACTCCCCCGCACAAACTATCTGAAGAATAACTTTAGATATAACGGGGCAGTTTCGTGGAACAACTTACCAACTGGTCTTCGACAAGCAGAATCCATAAGCTCATTTAAATCGGGCTGCAAGGAGTTCTTTAATAATCAGTGATTAGTATACACGGCATCCATGGAAAGCAGGCATTTTTTTCTTTTTATCTTTATAATCAATTATATATACCTTTTATATACTGTATAATAGTAGTCCTAATAGTTAGTATTGTACAAATGTATTTTTAAGGTCCTGATGGTTTTTACCGTGTTCGGGTCAATAAAGTTACAAGTTATCTCCGGGAGGGTGGGGGTGCTCTCTCACATGAGTTATATAGGTATGTGCTGCCCCAAAGGGTATGGTTTTCGAGCCGTTTTGGTCTGAAATTGGGTATACATTTTGGCCATATTTGGTCTGAAATTGGGTGTGGTTTTTGGAATACACTATGGAGACGTGCCGTGTAATCAAATATTTTTGGATCTTCTCAAATATTTACCGTCCAAAGTACGGAAACATGACCCATTCGAGGTCTGATAGCTGCCAAGATTGTTGAAATCACGTACTGACACTGGCATGAAATGGGGAGGAAAAAATTCTAGGGCTATGTCTGAAATTGGGTAGGGAATTTCGCATATTTTGGTGTGAAAACGGGTAAGGGTTTCATGAAGCGGGCCGCACTCCCCCACCAAACATTTTGAGGAGTACCACCCTCCCGGAGGGATCAAACTCCTATCCTCAAACTAAATATAATTAACTCCCAGTTCAGTGTTCGCCAGTGGGTTAACTCAAGGGCTGCTAGGTTCCCCAATTTTCAATGTCTAATGTACGTCTTGTAAATTAGGAGGACATCCTAAAACTGAAGTTGGCTTTTGAGGGATCGTCTGGAAGTGTGAAAAAAGGGTAGATTTATATGGCGGAACACAACACTTGAAGCACTTAAATCAGTTTAAATTCAGCAAATATATGTCCTCAATTTTGCTTTATTGACAGTCGGTTTTTGAGCGTGGTGAACATTATTCGCTCTTTTGACCGAAAGGAAAGGTCAGGACAGGTAAGAATTCTGTGTAGACGACACAAGAAAAACAATGGGTCACCTGACCATAAAACTGAACCTATAAACCAATCACAGGACACTATTCTATTGTTTGTTTTTGTGCTCGTCTACACGGCAGGGTTCCCAAAGGACAGACCTGGTACTGGAAAAAATCAGTTGTTTAGACTCGGCTCGACTCGTCCTCGTTGGTTTGAAATTTTACATGCAGGGCCGTAGCGAGGGGAGGGGCAGGGGTTGTCAGGCTAGGTTGCACAAAGATAAAGAACCATGTACATTGTAATGTAACAAGGTTGCATTAATGTTATAGTTATTATAATATTCTACTGTTGCTGTTGTTGATGATATCATCATTGATGATATATGTAATTGTCAGAACTATAAACTTGTTGAACTGCCATCTTAATGAGACATTTATTCTTTAACAATAAAATCGTATCATGAACCCAAAGTACTGCCCCTCCCTCGCTACCTTATAGCTACCCTTCGCGTCCTTCATTTCGTACCCCTCACCACCCCACCCACCTTCAAAAAAAATTTGGTCCCCCCAATAAAAAGCGGCTTGCTAGCTACAGCCCTGACATAAGATTCCTTCCATCTAGGAATGCATAACTTGATCCGGTACTTATAAAGTATTATTGAAGCATTCCTCAGAAACTCAGTTACGTAAACTGGATGTGACAGCAGAAGACAGTCTATACTACCGTAAACCAAATCGTGGGATAAATTCATAAAATATTAACCCTGTCGCCCCGGCCGGCCGAATCTGTTTCAAACAACTTGGCCCCGGTTCTAGTGCGATATCGCGGGCGCTTGGCAATATCATTCAATTACATCGCTGTCAAGAACGTTGCGTCTTGCTAATTATTTGATCTTCTTTTATAAGCATTCAGTGCATTACTGAACAGTATATTTAATTTTATCGATGTTTTAACAACTGGTCAAACCAATCGAGTGTATGCTCTGATCTGAAACCAAAAAGTTTCCCGCCGTTCTGACGAAATGTTGTGTTGTTCGTATGAAAACGAGGCAATTTGGACCATGCGCTCTGAGGACCTCAAATATCCCATAATAGTGTTTTATGGTGGCGAACTGAAAGGCATCTTAGAAGGTGATTTGGAAGAATTGTTTGAAATTATTGCTTTTAGTTTGGTTATTTTGACCTTTATGTAGCAAAACCTTGCTTTTTCGTTATGATATTCTATATAGCCACAGAACTATGAACGTTTTAAGCGAAGCAGCGAGGTAATGGCGGATAAACGAAAGCTTCAAGGTATGGCGAGTGGTTTTGGTTTTCTGCTATTCGTGACATGCAAAATAAGTTCATTGAGCATTTTACTTTCTATTTTTCCTTCTTAAGGCGAGATTGACCGCTGCCTGAAGAAAGTTTGCGAAGGAGTAGAAACTTTTAATGACATATGGGAAAAGGTAGTGATGTTTGCCGTTGAAATTTGGTTGTTTATTGTAAAAAACTGTGATGCTATTCTTTGCATTACTAAGTATGACTTTGAAGTGAACGAAAGCCCAGACAGCTTACAAAGCACTTCCTCTTTCTTATTACTACAGGTTCATAGTGCCACTAATGCAAATCAGAAGGAGAAATATGAGGCTGACCTTAAAAAGGAGATTAAAAAATTGCAGGTTTGTCGTTTGTAAATTGTTTCATGACCCGATGCTCACAGTTAAAATATTATTTCCTCCGCTTGATTTACCTGTTGTACAAACTAGAGTTACTCAGACTTGTTTAGGTTCCTGTGAAAACAGTGTTACAAGACGTAACTTTGCTGCACAATTTCGCTGTTTCTTCAGCGTCTTCGAGATCAGATCAAGACATGGATGGCCTCGCACGACATCAAAGACAAGAGTACATTATTGGAAAACAGGAAACTCATCGAAACGGTAGGTTCCGAGACTTAAACATTGATGCGATGCAGTTTTCGATTTATGAACTGCAAAATGTTAGTTGTTTATGGAAAAGATAATACTTGTTGTTTCCATTCACGCCATTCTACAATATTAATTAGGAAAAAAACTTCAATTCTCCAGCATGTTGAAGAGTGGAAACATTAAATTACACTCTATGAGTCGATCACAATAATTTTGCTAAAGTGTTTACTATTGAGTATTGTTCTCTAAATTTAAATTGGTAACTGCATCTTGACATTAAAGAATCACCAGCAAAAAATAATATTTTCCTTTGGGGAATTTATCTAGATCTTCATGTTAAGTTTTGTTTGGACTCATTTGTTATGTATGCAGAAATAAAACTAGTTCCAAACTTTTATACTGTGCATATTGATAAAATATTAAATTATCTTACCTAGAACTTTTGGTACAGAGTTTTACCAATTAAACTAATTTCTAAAGTCTGTAATAAAGAATAAATTTCATTTCAACGATTTTGAATATTTTCAAAACTTGCCCCAGTCCCTTCTCAGAAAAATGATTAGTTTGTGCACAAGAGTAAAGATGAATGAACTAGGAGCGTAATATTTTGTATTCTTTCACATGTACACTTACAGCAAATGGAGAGATTTAAGGTTGTTGAAAGGGAGACGAAAACCAAGGCTTATTCCAAGGAAGGTGAGGACAAATCTTTGGTGAAATGAGAAGAAAATGGCTTCTGTTTTCTTTGAATTGTAACTTTTCTTCAACATAATAACACATTTCTAATGATTTATTATATGTTATTGCACATGACAATGACAATTCAAAAAGGGCCACTAGAGGGTGACCAGGGTTCCCACGGTCTGTGAAAATCCTGGAAAGTCCTTGAATTTGAAAAAAAAATATCCCAGGCTTGGAAGGTCCTTGAAAATGGTTGGAGGACCTTGAAAATCCTTGAATTGCCTGATTATTATCATCTAGGTTCCGTGCATGGAAACATCCAGTTCGAAAACTGGCCTTTCCATTTGTTGGGTTGAGTCGGCCGGACCGAGACAACTGGTTTTGGTTATTGTTGACAGAAAAGTAAGATTTCCCGTATAAAACTCACCAGTCTAGCTAGAACCCAGTAGCGATGATTGTCACGCATCATTTGTCATGTGACTGGTAGGGCCTGGTGACCAATCCCGATAAATGGAAGCGTTCTTTTACTTTTAAGATTTAAAACATCACTTCGCATTTAGTCAGTCATGCTACTGATGAACGATTAGGTACAACGACTAATGTACTTTAATTTAGTTTTGAAAACCAAAACCAATTGAATTACAGTGACTTGCTGCTGCTCTTTTTTGTTCTCAAGGGCTAATCATGGCACAGATGAGCTATTATCACCAACCACTGACCACATCTCTAGAACATCGAACCCTCCCTCAACTGCTGGATCTTCGAGCAACAGAACACCCCGAGAAAGAAGCCATTATTATGTACAATGAGAAGCGTAAGAGATCTTCTTTGACCTTCAGTCAATACCGTATCCAGTCCCGATCCCTTGCAACCGCCTTACTAGAGAAAGGCCTCGGGCGCGGCGACAGAGTGGCTATTATGTCCCCAAACAACCTCGAGTATGTAGTAAGCATGATGGCGTTGCTGAGGATTGGTGCAAATGTTATTAATATTATACAAGGTGTGATGTCCAATGATATTATCGATATTTTACAAGACCTGAAATGTGTTGCGCTGATTTGTTTTGTCCACGAAAATGAAGTTGAGAGTAAGCAGGTAACGGCTGCCATTCATGACGTGTTCACCATCCTCAAGCCAGCTGGGGATCTCCCAGGCTTCAAAGGAGTGGTAACAATTGGTTCAAGTGTGGAGTGTGATAGTTCAGATGATCACATTCACCCATATGCTGAGCTGCTTTCCTTGGGCCACACCTTAGAAACATCCAAGATCACAGCGATGGAAAAGCAAGTTCAATTTGACGATGACGCATTTCTGCTGCTGACCTCCGGGAGTACAGGAATACCAAAAGCAGTGCAGTACACTCATCAATCCTTGGTAACCTCGTCAATTACCAGCGGCAGAATAATGAGAGCCAACAGTAGCTCGCGCATCTACAATGACTCCCCCTTCACCTGGGCCCCGGGGATATGTTGTGGTCTCGGTATTGCTTCCTGCATTGGTTCAACAATCGTTTACATTCCGCCTGTAAGCACCGTGCGAGACCGCTCTGTCGACTTCTTCTTGTCAGTGCTCCAAAACGAAAAATGCACCAACGCTGCACTGTTTCCCTATCACCTGTTCGATATGGCCACTAATGGCTTAGCTAAATACGACCTCGGCCATCTTCAGTACGGCGCTACGGGAGGCCAACCTGTTCCTAAGGCCTTAATGAACAGGATACTGAGCTTGCTGCCGAAACTGAAGCTCATTCTTTTTTACGCGGCTACCGAGTTTATGGTTGTCACCGGACAAGTTGTGCGCAAAAAGAACATCCACACAATACCGTACGGATGGATGGACCTTCACCCGGGGCTAGAAATGAAGATCGTTGGAGAAGAAGGCCGTGTGCTGCCCGTGGGTTCTATAGGCGAAGTCCATGTACGAGGGCCCATGGTGTTCCAGGAGTATCTGGAGAACGCCGAGGAAACCGCTCAATCAATTTCCCCTACAGGGTGGTACAACTCATCCGATATGGGAGAAATGAGCCAAAACGGCAAGATTAAAATATATGGCCACAAAGGAGACGCCATTAACAGAGCTACAGACATCTTATACCCAGCCGAGTGGGAGAAAGTGATGGCGCAAAACCCAATGGTAGCCCAGGTACAGATCATTGGTGTTCCTGATGAGCGGTTGTTCGAAGAAATGTGCGCATGCGTTGTCCTTAAAGAGCACTTAGATTTGGACATGAAAAGAGCGCAATTGGAGGACTGGTACGACCTACAGTGGCCGCCCAATGATGATGGATTGTCATGGAAACCAGGGTATACCATATTCCTGAAGACGATTCCCACAACAAGAGCCAACCAACCTGATCGCCGTGCGCTGAAGGAAATAGCTGTCAAGAGACTAGGTCTAAACCAACAATAAGAAAGAAACTTTGTGATAAAGTACTTGCCTGGATAAAAGTATTTACAGGTTTGGTTGATATTGATCTTTTTGTATAATTTTATCCCTATCCGTCCATCCATCCATCCATCCCGATCCATCCATCCCGATCCATCCATCCGCAATAATTATCAAAAGCTAAGACCATCACTCCGATTGTGATTTGTGCAGGTGGCAATTACCGTAAAAGCTCTAAAAAG
>JANVCH010101414.1:0-14280 GCA_025505405.1 Epizoanthus rinbou | reverse complement strand
GCACACGCACGCACACGCACACTCACGCAGACACACTCACACTCACGCACACACACGCACACACACGCACACTCACGCACACTCACGCACACACACACACACACGCACTCTCACGCACACACACACACGCACTCTCACGCACACACACACACGCACACGCGCACACGCACGCACGCACGCACACGCACGCACACAGACACACACACACATGAAACATATAAACAAGTAAACAAAGATGGTAATCATTATACGAAGAACTTTCATAACGAGTTCATTCTAGGAGTACCTATGCACCGATTTTGTTGTAATGGATATCGCACTGATGTAGGGAAGGAGAAACGATGTTACTTTATAGAATTGTATCTATAAAATAATTTCCATTTGACGAGATAATCGACCATTTCAGTTTCATTCGTAGGAAAGTATCTGGTAATTAGCGTTTAGTCTGTTTCACTTCTTACGAATTTGTTTTGTTTGATACGTCGTCAACCACAGCCTCGATGACACAGTTTGCCAGTGAATACTTTAATAACAAATACGTCATTACCATTAGCAAGATAGTTTTATACTTCAGCTTTTTGGCCATTAATAATACAGCACAAACATCCACATCTACATAATTACATGGCAAAGGTTGCCCATCTCGCCACGGTGAGCTGGTGCATATAAAAGATAAAAGCTGTGTTCAGTGTGCACGGTGCTGTTATAAATGTATAGGAAAGAACAATTTCAAAACTTCAAAATGTAGGAGCAGATATGTTGGCCGAGGCGCACGCACGGAGGCAAGAATTATGCTGGGCCGGACACTACAAGTTAAAAAGTGGGGAACCGAGTGTCGAGTGGCGCACATCGTCGATTATTTGAAAATCACAACTCTTCGATACAAACGAACCGGAGGCCGGAACCGCAACTCATGGGACGGGAATAGGCACTAGAACAGCGTGGTTTATCAAGTATGATGCTAATTGAGACATTGCCATCTTTGCGCCCAGTTATATCAGTGTTGACGGTAGCCCACGATTTTATACCGGCCGGCCTTGGGATGTCGTTGCCGTTCGTTTTGATTTCCAGAGCCGTTTGTTTTGTGTGGACAATTCCAATGCCTTGAGCGGAACTTTCACCAGAGGGTACAAGAAGGGAGGGTCACTATAGGGCATCCTAACTGGTTTACACGGAAATACTCATTACGAGGCAGTAGAGTGTTACAGAAGAGTGCCTACGGGACGATACTGAGGTGTCTGAACACAGTTATCATTTGTTACAAGTATGAAACCTGTATAAGTAATAATTCTTTAGTCCTTACTCTTAATGCTATGATATTCCAACTCCTATACAGAAACTTATTAGAATAATAAAGTTTTGCTCTGCTTTAGGTTGCCACATTGTTTCCATGGCAACGACACACCCTTAAAATAGACTTTAAAATGACAAAATACAGCAATATCTCAGAATCTCCTCTAACTTTTTAATAAATTTTAAAGGAGGTGATATTGACGCAGGAACATGCTTTCGAAACATTATGAAGCAAATCTAACAAACCGAAAACAAATTAAGGGAGTTAATACCTTAAATTGCTCTTTTTCACTTTTCTCGAAACGTGTTTGTTAAAAAGTTTGATTTTGCGTAAGAACATTTTTCAACTACTAATATTTTATTTTGCAAAGTTTAAAGAAAGGTTATTGAGTAGATTTTGAGAAAACTTAATATTCTGAAAATATTAAGGTGGTTTTGTAAGGTAAGTAGTTGCCAAAGAAACATCTTTAAAACACTTTTTGTATGCAAAATGTAGGCAGAGATTTAACATAAATTGATATTGAAGCTTGTGTACCGAAATTTCTAGAAATAAGAGTAGCCTGCCTTTTAAAACTGTGAAACTGTGTTAAGGCACCTTAACTCAATGGAAAACTAGGAACTGTTTACTATGTTTTAGATAGTAAAGGCTGTGAGAACAAATCATAGTTAGACCTCGGAATAAAATTTCTCATAATATCCATTATCAACAATCGTCAGATAATTGTTAAACAGGAACGTCCGGCCAGGGCAATGACACATTCAGTTGTCACTCAACCTCTGTGGAGTGAACATCTCTGTCACAACTCCACAACATGTGATGCTCTTCTTAAGTGCGCCCTGACAGATTTTATTGCGCGAAATTCAAACCAAATTCGTTGCAATCCTTCAAATACACCGTAAACGCTTTTGGAAAAAATTACTAAGATATTAGCTTCCTTCTGTTCACCTTTCTCTCGCTTATTTACATTTTAGCATAAGAAATTTAGTATTTTAACACGAGAGAACTGAATCACTCGCTTGCTTGTCCGCTGCCTATGTAATTTGAATTTCAAATTTTGAGTTGCAAGGCGAGAAAGGGGGTCCCTTGTATACTGGAACTTCTTGTTTAATTTTGTAGGACAATGAATTGAGTAATTTATACAACACTGGTTTAACATTATTTTTATCCAGGGTAAATTCTCCACAAAACCAACCGTGTTGGCCACCACTCAGCATCTGCAGATGAACGTGAAACATGATGCGGCGTACTTGTGGGTGGAAGACGTTACAAAAACTTCGTTCAAGGTCTGCTTGCGAGAGCTGCAGAATTTCGACGGTTTTCACGCAGATATTTATGTGGTAAGTTGACAGACTCCTGTTTCCAGTGAGAAAGATAGATTGTACTGGACAATTAGTGAAGACTTGTAATAGACTACTCAAACCAACATTTTCACGTGTACATTTACTTTACCAATTCAAATCTTCTCTCCTTCCAGATTCCTGAGGGGAGAAATATAATTGCTCTGCTACATTTTGTCTCATTAATTCAGGGGCGGATCCATACCCCAAATTCTGGAAAGGGGGTGGGGGCAAAAGGGTACCTGTGCTTCAAAACGGTTTTCTCAGTGTTTTTCTTATAAAATGTTTGAAAAAATTGCCGACCAAATGGCTGCCCGCCCCTGTAATTCAACAAATTGTTCGAACTTTTCCCCCTTCGGTGAACCAGAACGAATGATAATTTGCATTAGTTAAAAAATAGCGTATTCAGTTCGTATAACTACAATATTCTGGCAATCAGTGAATTTCCACCAAATATATTAAAATTTGAAAATCCAACATGGCGGCAAGTATAGCAGTCACGTTCAATTTAAACAAAGACATTTCCAGTCTAATGCAATGCTGATCTAGACGACATTTCGGATTTTTACAATATGTCGCCTGGCCAAGTATCAGCCTTCTGTCTACTGACAATTCGCTGTTTTATTTCCTTCTAATTTTGCTGATCATGATCTTTCAGGATCCAATGTCTCGCTATTTTACAAACGCAAATTTTTCTCTCGTTCCAGGCCCCTGAGGGGGCAAAAATGTGATTGCTCTGCCACCGTTTGTCTCACTTGTTCAACAAATTGTTCAAACTTTGCAACTACAGGGAACAGGAACAATAACCACTTAATGACTGGCCCCGAGGGAAACAGGGAGCTTTGTTCCCCCGAGATTCTCGATGTTCTACCATGCAATGATCACGTGCGTTACAATTGCTTGTTACCCCCTGAGAGAGGGAGACATTTTATTTGACGACTGTCTCGTGACCTCGAATTGACCAATGAGAGCATGTCTTAGATCTGCTAATATGGTTCCTATATAACAAGAACAAATGTACTTTAGTAAAGTAGTGTATTGTATACACTGCAGTTTAGTTATTACCATAGCAACGGAAGTTGATCAATTTGTAGCCATTGTAGTGGAACGGGCTTCTAAGCAAGGGGCAGAAATGGCACTTGTCGGGTATGTTCCTAGGGGAAAACCGGGCTGACAGTAAGGGAAGCCATTGGAGGAGCAAAACTTGTATCTTTTCTAGTACATAATAAAATAGAATAGCAATGCAGGGATATCGTATAGTGAAAGAAAAAAGTTGGGAGACGGATTTAATATTTATTAACCGTCCTCCCAGTTGTAAAGGTGTATACATGCGTGTATATAACAATTGTATCGCTCTGTCAACCAGAACTGGATGGCTATCGAGTCTGTACGCAATCCTCTGTTTTCTGAGAAAAAATCTGTGTACTTTCCAAATGGCAAACCGCCATTATACAAAGACAATGGCGCCTACTGCAAGGTATGTATCGAGCGGTCAGAGTTAGTTCGTCGTTAGGTCAGAGTTAGTTCGTCGTTAGGTCGTAGTTAGTTCGTGGTTAGTCAGTCGTTTCTGATTAACACAGCACCAAGAACGATTTAAATTCTTAGTAATAATTTCCATTTCCTGTGAAAATCGCTCCATTCAATTCATAATATTAAATTGAATAATAGTTGATCGCCGGTATGCTGTTGTGTACAGCAGAATAATCAAATTTTGGACCTACAGCCTGGAACTAACAACAATATGCTTTCCATTCAATGTTCATAAAAGCACCTAAAATGTAGATTACTTACAAGTAAATTGCTTTTTGACGGTTTTTATAAAAATTAAACCATCTTGACAATTAATGTTAATTGAACGTATTTTAACAAAAACATTAACTTCTTTTGACGGTTCATGGCAAACGTTCAGGTCATTTGACGGTTGAAAGTTGACCAAATCGATATACCCTCGTACAGTTTATGAATGTTTTGTGTAAAATATTCCAGAAATTACTTTTGCCTAAAACATTTGTGCTTGAAACCACAATGGCTTTGGCCTTGTCCCCACGTATACATTTTCAAAAGAGAGCGGGTTTTCACATTAATACGTTTTCAAATGTCTCCATTTTGGGAAGTGTTTTCAAGTTTCCGTTTTCAATGATAATGACCAACGTTTCAGTATTGACAATAGGCTAAATTTATCGAAAACAATCTGTTTGCAAATAAAAACCTAATACTTGTATTTTAGTACTCCTCTGGTGAAAGAGTTGTTTCTATTTTATCGAATATTGATCAGTTTTTCGGAATAGCAGAACAATGTATCTTTCTTTTTGTCCTTGAAACGCAGGATTTATCTTTCGCGAGGAAGCACCGCTCACCTCCGTCTGTCCTCGTGTCGGCCTGTCACAGTACAAGCGGAGGAAACCTGGATCCCATATACAACACGATAACGGCCTGGGTCGAGGTAAACTTGAGCAGTGACGATTTATTGTTTGGTAGACTAGTTTGTCGCTTAACTCGAAGGTACAATTTTCTCATTTAAATCCCGCGATTTTTGCTCAGTCTATTGCTGTAGTTAAATCGCGTTGATCAAAAACAGCGAATTCTAACTGTGGTTAACGTTACGGTGAAGTATTTGTCTAGTTAACTGTAGTTATCTCTATAGCTACAATTCGTTCTAACACTTGATAATTCTAGCTTCTCGGGACTTGCTCACATAAATAATGAAATATTCTCGTCAACGGATGCACTGAGTTTACTTTTTCACCAGTTAGTTGCAGCATTTTGTTAATGTAAATTTGAATATAGGATTATGTAACTTAATAAAATAGTGTAGATATAACGAGCGCTCTGATTGGCTAACAGATAGCAAAATGAGTGTTTATATCAGAGGATAAAGACGCTCTTTTTATCTTCGTCTTATTTCTATTTTATAAAAGCAAAACAGACCGGCTTCTTGTGTCTACATAAACACTCCGAAAGCTGTAGAGCACTTGAGAAGCAAGAGAAACACTCGGGTTCGATCGCTTCGTGTTCCTCTTAAACTTCTCTAGTGGTCTACAACTTCCGACTTCACTGTTTAGACACTCGCAGCCGTTTTATATTTCTTCATTAATACATTGTCGGCTCTTTATAATGGCCAATAACATTCAATTTTACTTACAATAATAATCCTCTTGTCTGTAAACTCTATTCTGTTCAGTGAATACTGAATTGCTGAATATTGTTCCAATTGCACAGTACGTCAACCAGACTGGATTTCGCACATGCGTCAAGGAGATGTTCGTCAAGAAATATGACCCCGTGACTGTGGTGTACACGGTGCTCGGAGGTAAGACTGGCACGTGACACACGCATGAATTATGTTGATGTTCACGTGGGCTGGGGAAGAGAACAAGCGAAACACATCTATTAGCCATGTAGAACGTCAGGCGCGTTTCAATTGTTATAATAGTTTATGAGTATGAGTAACTTTTTAAGACAACTTACATTTTTATCCAGCAATTCCTGATAAGCGTAAAAAATAGAGAATGAAACAAAGTCGATTACATTAATCAAAATATGATTAAACAAAAAACAAAAAACACGGTTGTTGACATGGAACCGGCTATATTTCTGTGATTATTGCAATTCCATACTCGTGCTATGGGATAACAAAACTACAGCACAGCTTTATACCAGCCCGAAGTGACAAAAATTACATAATTGATATTATTTAAATAGCTCCAGTTCGACTGATGCTTTCAGTCTAGCATTAATCTTTGGATTAATGGATTAAGCTTTTTGATATAATAGGCATCGAGAAAAGCCAACTGTGAATGTGACTTGTGAATGAATGGTCGAGTTTTACACTGAATATAGTATTCAAAATATACGCCTCAAGATTTACATTGGGCAAGAGGGAATTGATAACAACTTTAACACAATGTAGCAATACCATTATATTTCACTTGTTATAATCATATGTATTTTTGTGTGTAACATTTTTATATTGTCATTTTTTATATTGTCATTTTTTATATTGTCATAAGACGTATGTAAGCGTGATTGGAGCTATTTCAACGGAGTATGTCACATGGCCAGCCACAAGTGCGCTAATTGGACCGCCGCAGATCAGATGTGCAAAGCAAAGGGAGCAGGCCTGGTCACCATTCGCAACCAGGAAGATAACGTATATGTCCAAAACAAGCACAACCGAGCAAGCGCTTGGATTGGATTTGTCGATAGGAAGAAGGACGGCAAATTCACGTGGGTCAGTGGAAACAGTAACTTCACCTTCTGGGCCAAAGGAGAACGGAATACCAAACCTGATCAGAGCTGTGCACTTGCCTTGGGTGTGTCACGCCGGTATCGATGGAGTCACGCAAAGTGTAACGGGTGTCGTGAATACACTTGTGCAGCGGGTAAGACTATCTTTTGCTCAGACTATCATTTCTCTCGTCATTTCTGCGTCATACACCCCGGTATTGGGAGAGACCAGAAATGGGGCGAGTCACCACAAACTAACAGGGATAAACGTAAAGATTGTGTGACAGGTTTTAGACGATATGCTCTGGTATTTCCTTATAAAGCATTAATTTGTGAACCTACGTCCACCGATCTAACAATTGTTCCTACAATTCTGTTTCTGCTGCAGGGAATACGCATTGAATGTTTTGGCTATATCTCTAGAGGTTTCTCTTCCTATTAATTACAACTTTTGGCTTCAAAAAGTTGGAAGATCTTCTTTCAAATGTCAATATGTATTTTTGTCTCTTTCTGGCTTCACTTTCAATAATATGGTTTTTTTTAATATAAGACAGTACGAAATAAAGACGAACTGTTCTGGAACATTGAACAGTCTCTTCCGGAGCATGCCCCATTTGAACGCATATATTTATATTCCCTAACGTTCGTTAGCGTGAAAACAGCTCAGCGAAATATTTTCTTGTTAAAATATAGTCACACAAGAGGTTCAAAATGGCTACCACCATCAATTCAGTTACTCATCTTCGTTTACTTTTACTGTTATTTTCTTTTTTAATTTGCGGTAGATGTTTTTTTGAAATGGGAAGGGATTACATAGGAAATTCCGGTATAAAAGGCTAATGCCGGTGATGTGGTCTGTGACCTCCTCTCTACTCTGTAAAGTTATTGTATGTTGAGATCATGCATTGACCGTATAGGGCCGGGGCAGCCTTCTGCGCCTGCAATGCTTTCAGTTCGATCTCTCTGATTCTCTAATGCCGGTTACCGTTACCGTTATGCAGATTACGACGAATGTTCGATGGGAACACACAAGTGTCACAAGTCTGCCACGTGCAAGAACACGTATGGATCGTATGCGTGCAGCTGTCTGGTCGGGTACACAGGAAATGGCTTCAAGTGTTCAGGTAACAATTACTTAATTTTTCTCAACATATCTTTTCAATTCTAAAACTTCTGACAACTTCTGACAACTTTTGAGACGGCTTAAAAAACATTTGTTTCACTCGAGAAATAATCTTCTGTCGGTTTGTGAAATTTTCTCTGCAAGGTGTACCAATATAGAAATTATATAAGAATGATATAGAAATGATACAAGATTGATATAGAAATGATACAAGATTGGTACAGAAATTATGCAAGATTGGTACAGAAATGATACAAGATTGATAGAGAAATGATACAAGATTGGTACAGAAATTATGCAAGATTGGTACAGAAATTATGCAAGATTGGTACAGAAATGATACAAGATTGATAGAGAAACGATACAAGATTGAGAAATGGAACACGATTGATGCAGAAAAGATACAAGATCAGATACAGAAATGATATAAGTTTGATATAAGATTGTTCTATTTGCTTGTTTCGTTAGACTGTACTCTGTACAGTATATAGATTGCCTTGTTTGTAAAATCAGGTGTGATATCCAAAATGTGAAAATGATCTTTCGCGAAAGAAGATTCCTAATCGTGCGATTGACATTGACATCTAATAATTCTACACTTATTTAGTTATTCAATGAAATGTCGAAAATATACGATAGATAATAAGCTCTGCCTGTAACAGTAAAGAGTGATGAGTGTTAATATTTACCTTTAAAAATATTAAAATATCTTTGATCCAGTCACCAGCAACTGAAAATTTGCTATAGAGATCATTCGCTTCACTGTCAAAGATTGACCATAACAACATGCTCGCGTCAGCAAATCACGCGTCAATTCTCATCTCTGATTGGTTGCCAGTACTCGCCTCTCTAATTTTATTGGTCAAACCTGCTTTGACAATGCAATGACAATGAGCTTTTGACAGTGAAGCGAAATCGTCTCGTAATGTTTTGCGGAATTCTGTTGCTTCCGCTGGTTTACAGGACAAGAAAAGTAACATGGGACAAAATATTGAAATGTAATAATCCTTCAAAATGGTGATTAATGTTACCTTTTTCATATATTGATGACTGAACATTTACAGTTGACACTGCTTCTTGAAATAACTGTATATCTTGCTCTGCATTTTATTCCTGTGCTTTCAGATATCGACGAGTGTGCTACAGGAAAACACAAATGTCATTCAAAAGCCACGTGCAAGAACTCCTTGGGATCGTACAAGTGCAAGTGTAAGACTGGTTTTACAGGAAATGGCGTGTCGTGTTCCGGTAAGAATTTTCTCTCCGTTAAACTTTGTTAAAGTAGCTTTTAGATGCAGCTCCAAACTTGTAGAACATGTCTTTTCGACAAGACCATAACCCCTGGATGCTCGAACAACTATTATACTTGTGGAAGAAATAATTACAAATCGGAAATAATTGACAACTGGGGTTTAACTTGTGGTCATTCCAGATAACATAAGAACAATATTTTCGTTACATGGAAGGCGGTATCGTATACCGTATTTACTCGATTAAACGCCGCGGCGTTTATTAAATTTTTGCTGATTCGAGTGCGGCGTTTATTCGAGGGCGGCGTTTATTTTTAAATTCAAAAAATTAATTTAATTTCATGCAAACGATTGAAACTGAACGTTACAAATTTCTTCAAAACTGTTTAAAAATGTCATTTAAATTGTCTTGCATTGTTGTTTATAGAGTTTTGAGAACTTTTATATAATTCAAATAAACGCCGCATCATGGGTGCAGCATTTATTCAAGGGAGGAGTTTATTAATATTTTTGCTCTCAAGTGTGGCATTTATTCGAGGGCGGCATTTAATCGAGTAAATTATGGAGTTTTCATTATTTATCATGTTGGGAGAGGGGTGGGGTGGGAGGAGAAATTAAATCAGATTCCAATTTTTCAGAGGCCCCCTTGAGGAAATCAATTGTTTTTCAATTCCCCCCCCCTTAATGTGTTACGGCTTAACTTTATCTAAAAGTCCCCTGCTCTACTTGTCTATAGACTTTCAAAGCCCTCTCATACTCCAACAAAATTCATAGCCCCCCCCCCTGCATGATAAAAAATGAACACAGCCTCAATAATACACCTACCAATGTTAAGTCCAAGAGGAGAGGGGGGGGGGAGGTTACCTCCCACAAAGTGGCTTTTGCTGCAGTACAGTATATTTCAATATAATATACACAAGAGTATACATGACAATTGTGACTAAATTTTACCCTCTCCCTCCCCTTGCTTAACATTGATTGGTGCATTATCATCTTCGTCAAATCGAGCTTTCCAGCCAATATGTGGACAGTTCAACAATGCAACAGTTGTGTTTGCAAGTGAAGATATTTTCAACTGCAAGCTTGTGACCAAGTTAATGTTAAATTAAGGTGTAATGTATGCTAATTTAATTGTGTGTAATAAAAGTTTTATTTGGAGATGCACATGAGTGTTTTGCACATGCTTGTAACTTGTAAAAGATTTGAATTTTGAAAGAAGTAACATTGAGTAAAGTTTTTACTTTTATAATTTTAACTGTGTTTTAATTTATAGTTCCTGTTGACTTCCATATATCCATTTTATAGTTTGAATAACTGTGTTGTCTTCTATAATTTGTGATCATTTTTATGCATTTTTATAAGATACAACATTGTGTGTTATGATTTGTTCAGAATGTTGAAAACTTGTACTTTTAAAGTTCTAAACAGTTGTCAGTGACCTTCATTAGACGTGATTACTGATACTAAGTGATCTGATGAAGAACGGGTATATTGTCCAGGATTCATGCTATGGCATTAGTTAGGAAAAAGTGTTGAACTTAAAAATCCATTTTAGAGGTATTGAAATATCTGGATTTCTGTGTTTCATCTGTATCTTCCAGTCTGTATTTCAGTGCAAAATTCAATATAAGTTTCTTGTTTTGCCAATTGTAAATAAAAATTGGTTTACAGAAAGTCTTATTTTGCGGAGAAATGTCAGTATGAACCCCGATTGTCATTTTATCCCACAGGGTTCGTACAGGACATGGATAACCTGGAAAGTCATGGAATTTTGATTTCAGTCATGGAAAAATGGAGCTGAAGGTTTAATCCACATTTTGTACATTTATATTCATGACTAATAATAAATACCAAATTGTAACATCTTTCATTTTAGAACCAATAATTATGGGTAAATTCTCAAAGTATTGCCTTTTATTAACTGGGTTAATGTGCCAGAAAAAGCTCAAGCTGAGATTCTATAGTTTTTGATAGTGTCGAGAAAAAAATAATGTCAAAAATTAGGTCATGGAAAATTCTTAAAAGTCATGGAAAAAGTCATGGAAAGTCATGGGATTTCAGAAGGTCAAAAGTTTACGAACCCTGTACATATGATTACTGAAAATATACATGTTCTCGTTTGGAAACCTGAGGAGGGGGAGGGGGTGGTTCTCCCATGTATAACCTGTACGGGAACTGTCTGACATGGTATCATGGTATCATTTTAGACCTTTCGTAAATAGGGTATGGTTTTTGATTCTCAACACAAGTAATTCCTAGTACCACTGTCTGCCAATATTGACATGATAACAGTACTGCAAATTTACATTTTGTAAGTGTTATATATGATGGTAGAGAAAGTCAGAAGTTTTGTTATGAAGAGGATCAAGGTTTGAAGGCCTGGGTAGATATCATTCCTTAAATTCTTACCAATTTTAATGGCAGAGCTGGCATCAGAGAAATATTCTTCACTGTTATAGTCCAGCTCATCCACAGAGGGTTGAACTTTTTCCTGGTAACTAGCGCCCAGTACTTGAACAGTCTTCATGTCTACCTTCTCTTTGGCTTCTTTCTTGTCTTTCTTCTTCTTTCCACAACATCGTTTACAACAGCAGTAGATGAAGATAATGGCTATAAGGAGGGCAATACCGCCGATAACTGCCACCATCCACAATGGAACTGACAGAAAGACACAGGGAAAATACATTAGCATAAAATAATTTTGTGGTAGCCATTTTGAATGAGTGATATTTTTAAAAGTGGCATTATCACGCCATAGTGCATGTGCACATAATCTCTCCTACATGTAAATCCAATAAAAACGTTTTATATGCTAAAACATAATGACTGATATTAGTAACAGAAATATAAGCCTGTGTTTAATTTTCCCGTTCAATAAGTTGGATGGCCTGACATCCTGTTTAAGTAGGTGATTGAAGCAGATTATAGTAATGTGTTGTGAAATGGAGTTAGTGTTGGCCCAATTAGAACAAATTAATTAAGTTAGCTCCCGAAGCTAGCATCGAAGCTCAACCAAACTGTTTAATCAAAGGTTTTCTGTTTCAAAATCTTATTTTATTTGGATATTCCTTAGCTGCAAATATTAGAATGCAAAACACAATTCTCAGAAATTTAAGAAAGTTAATCATTAATAATACAGTCATGAATCTGCCTCGTCAACTCTTAACAGTTTTATATTAGTCAATAATCGACGAGGCGAAATGTTTTAAATTAACTAAATAATACAAGTTTGAATAATTCAAAGTCAAAGTTCAAGTTTAGCTACTACCATGATTCGATGTTTGATCAAGGAATGCTGAAATTAATATGTGTAAACTATTTAGTAGTTAATTTGGAAATTTTAAATTTTTCAAGTATAAATTAAAAATCACAAAAGTTGAGAAATTTAGAATGTGCCGTTTTAGGTACAGCCACATGGTCAGCCACAAATTTTACCACTCACATGATTTTGATAGTTTTATTTGCTTGACTTGGAAGTTTGTGAGTAAGAAATACTTTCAATTTATAATTAAGTACAACTTAAGCAAATGAAAAGTTTATTATCTTCGTCATTCTCTGTGTAAATTGTTTCAAATTGAAATAATTTGGTGTCAGCTTTGTCACTCAGTTGAGCAGTAACAATCTATTCCAGAGGTCATTACGGTTTGAATCTCACTTTTTCACTTTCTCCCTGTGGGTCCATCTACTTTCTTGGGCAAACACTCGCAATTCAAAGAAATTATTTACTAATACACCTATTTTCATACCAACGTTGAATGTTTGACGCATGACAATAAACAAGGATGGGCAGAGAAAATCAGAATGGGGAAGGGCGAGGGGGTAAAAAAGCCAGGCTCTGAAAATTGCAATATCTGAAACTGAAGTGAAATGACATGAGAAGGGTTTGATCATTAGTCCACTTTCTCTCCCCTAAATCAACCCCTACTCTGTAGCTGCCATACATATGTGGTCACATTTGGCCATACTCTGTACATGTAAACTGGCATACGAACCAGTAGCCTGTATGATTACAAATGTATATGTACAGTACACATATTCTAGCTAATTAATAATAATAATATACTTTAGTTTGTTATATAACAGTCTATACGTTATACATAATTTAGGACAGCAGACTAGAGGCCACAAAGTGGGCAAAACAGAACAATTTGCTATATATGGTGCAAATTAAAGTACCAAACTCTAGCCCTGAACAGATTTATAGATTAAATTATCAATGTTATATTATACTTTATTTCTTATATAACTATATATTATACATATACAACAGACTAGAGGCCACAAAGTGGACAAAGCAGAACATGCTATATAATTATAGACTGCAAAACAGTCCCTTCTTTTGCCAGAAATCAGTCGAGAACGGGATCTTTTAGCGATTTTGGCAGCGCGGTCGGTGAAGAGGAGATTGGGGCGAGAGGCGGAAGGGACTGTTTTGCAGTCTAATATAATTATGATGCAAACTACCAATTAAACTCCAGCCCCGAACATGCAGATTTATAGATTAAATTATATTTTTTGTATACCACGAAGGTGTTACCTGTAAGTGTAAACAATAGATAGGATCATTATGCATTGTACCATTAGCAACAACAATAACAATTATGCAAAATGTGAGGTGCTGGCCACCTGTGAACCATTACAGCATAATGGGTTAGACTAGACAGGTGGCCATTAAAACGAAACGTTAAGGATATTCAGAGAAAATATCGTAGATATAATTATAGTTACAAATGTCATTAACTATTATAAATAAATACACAGGTAATACTTATTAAATGTATAATTACCATATGCTTGATGTTTCCTTCTGTTATTGACTTTAGTTCGTACATTAGTTATTCATGGTCGTGGTTTAAAAAGAATTGCCTGAGCACTATATACATATATATAACACTGACCAGTCCAACCTTGTAAACACAAGCTTCTGCTTTTGAATGCATTTAGACGGTACAAGATGTCTGTTAAGGGGGGGAGTAAGGGGCAGAACTAGTACCTCCCACCTTCTTTTGAATGCAATTAAAGTACAAAAATGACTGCGGGGTTGGGGGG
>JANVCH010101304.1:0-11083 GCA_025505405.1 Epizoanthus rinbou | reverse complement strand
CTGCACTGTTCAGTATGAGGTGTTCATATACTGACCACTCACCTGATGGGTGAAGGCTGTACTTCTTGGGTCTGACCAGAGTTACTAGTTGATTGTTGGCAACAAGAATAGAAAACACTAAATCCTACAAAAATAAAGGAATATTATATTTTAAAAATCAGAACAATACATGCAACTGACTGATTGAATCAAGAAAAATATCATTTCTTACTGTTTTGATGAACGAATGGTGGGATAGTCAAAATATTCAAAACGTCGAATGGTTTCAAGAATGACCAATTGATTGATTGATTGACTGACTGACTGACTAGCTGATTGATTAATTAACTAATTAATTAATTAAGAGGCCAAGCATTTTTCCAGGGGCCAATTTTTCATTCAATGAAGGGGGGATGGAAAAGGTTACAATTCTCTTAAAAAGTGATTGGAAGGGGGATTTGTTAATTACTATTGGCAACATTACATAGTCAGTTCCCATAATTTTACTACAAAATAACAATTTTCAACATTTTAGGGAGTTTGAACCCCCACCTCCCCCCCATTGTACGGGCATGCCACCATTTGCTGAACTAGCTGTAGCTGTTACATGTAGAGCAGTATCAATAATTATCAGGAAAACGGTTTGTTAGCAGACCTTCTCACAATGATTTGGTGGAGAGGTTCATAACTTGCCTGAGAAGTCTATAGCAGGGCTAATGAATTTATTAAATTGTCTTTCTGAGCAATTCCATATTTTATATTAGATACTAAGAGTGTTTCTCATTGTATGGTGGAAGCAGTCAAAGGTTCAGAAGAGGCAGCTAAATGAGCCACTTTCCAGCTGGGTTTGAGCATACTGAGTAATACATTATTAGTATTACGCTATTAATAGTTACTGTAGTGAATTTAGGATGTTTTATATTTCCTGTTAGCTGTACCTGCACTCTTGCCTGTAGTAGACTCTGGCCTATTGTGTCCCTAATGGAACTTGAAAGAGGTAAACAGCGAACCTGAAGTGGAGGGATACAGATGACTCACTTTATATCAGTCTGGTGAAACTATAGTTAACGTACAATATATAAATCACACGTAACTTGCTTAGAAGTCTGACAGTTTTCAGATGGTCAAGCAATGTCAAAATAATGTCAAAGATTATATTAATTTCTGTTTTTGATCTGACCCCGGTTGTTCAAAGAGTGGATAGTGCACCCAGTGGATAAAAAACCTGAACAGTTAACTCTTATCTGCCGGATAAGGATTTATTAGCCCGATAGTTCTATCTACTCTTTCAACAACCAGGATCTGGACTTTAAAAAGGTGATGTAACAACAACAACAACAACAACAAAGAGCAGATGTACTTACAGATCCAAGTAAAAAGCTTGGTTCGTTTCCCATTATATTTAATAAATTATCTATGAATTTTTCTGTTCCTGAAATAAGAAATGGAGAAAATATCATCAAAATGAGATATGTAACACCAGAAGAGAGGAAGGTGCAAAAAATCATATATCTAGTATTCAAGCAAACTCTGGTAGACTAGATTCTAAAAAATCTAGGTTTTCTACATCAGCAAGTGAGCCAAATGATGGATTTATAAAATAAACGGAAAGTCGATGTGTTATGTTTTTCGCTGTGAGGGTGGAAGGTTTGAGGTGATGTATGGAGTGCTAGACCTTGGTCAGAGCAACATTTTAAAGTTATTTTAAAACACACTCAGTCTAAAAAACAAAGCATAAGTTGATTGTGTAACTCAGATGACCATAGTCAGGTAAATCATTACAAACAGTATTTTCTACAAAACAAGCCTGCTCTTCTTGATACTCTAGACCTACATGTTCATGTACATTATTTTAAACCATTTTGGGGAGGGGATACTTATCACAGAATCAAAGAAGCATTTAAGAGCTTTTGGAGGTTGTTTACTTAGTACTGACATTTTATGGTTTGTTAACAAATTGAATAACTTTTATTTTATGAATTTCAGTACAGCTGAAATTGTTGATATCACATAGTTGCTGTACTACGAATACACCTGGGGGGTACTCCCCTACATTGGCTATATGGGTATGTGCCGCCAAACGGCGTATGAATTTTAGGGTTTTATGCTAGAACGGGGCATCATTTCGTGCAAAATTTTGATCCATTTCTAAAATGGGGTAGCGATTTTTGGAAATTTGGGGTATCAAAATGGTATCAAAATTGAGATAATGTATTCTAGAATGGGGTCTGAATTTCTTTGTTCAGCGGCACATCCTTACCCAAAATTGCAGTGAGTACAATGTACCACCACCAGGGTGAATGCATATGATAGAAAGCACAGTAGATAGGCAAATAGCTATACAGTTTTACAGTTGATGTACACTAACACGGTGCATGACTTCTAACTAACCCAGCCCTGTACATATATTAAGCATTTTTAACAAATGTACAATATTTTGTGCATGGTACTTCAATCTCTCATACTTTGCTCCAGACATGCAAATATGTTTGTATTAAATTACCAAAATTTATAGACAAAAGTATTTGTGTTGCTGTTTTTAATAACTCCATTAATTTATTAAATGGCTGGTTAATTTTGTGCGCTATGATTGGTCGATTTCAGGTCCGTCAGTTGCTGTACGGATCTCAAGTGGCTGTCATTTGTTTACCTTTTCATGTGTTCACACGCCCTCACTTGCTACACTGAATTATCAACAAAGCCATATAATAAATATCATATTTGCCTCATTTGCTCAGTCCGTACGTTAAGTTATGGATCCTCGTTTTTTTCCTTCTCTCTTGAAGGAAAAAACTTGGTCCGTAACTTACCGTATGGACCTCGCACTCGGCTAATAAGAGGTATATCAATATAAATAGCATGTTACTTCTTAATATAAACAAAATAATAATATATCAATGTTTACCCTTGGTAATATTTAATACCCTACTGACCTGACAGCAATCTCCTAAGGTCGTAATTTCTACGTTGTTCCATAATTCTGGACAACTGACTATAAGTTAAAACACTAAGAATCTGATTATATACATAGGTAAGTTGTAGGACCAGCTGTGGAAGGAAAAGAATACAAACAGGAATAAGTACTAGGTTACATGTAAGTAATCAGACGGGGACTTGACAATGGGGCAGGGACATTACAATAGGCCTCATTCATATTCCATATGTCAGGTCAGACCAGTCTGCCAGTCAGTTCTCCCATTCCAGATGGTAAGGGCACATGAATTTGGTACGTTTTAGCCAAAAAAGTGATTGCATGCGCCTTGACCCTTCCATTAACAATGGCCAGCACCAGCTCTCTCTAGCTGGCCATGCACTCCCAACAATAGAAGCACTGGTTATTGTAAGTATGGTTGGTAAAGTCAATAAGATTTCTGACTCCCAACTAGAAGGTCCCTGGTTCAATATTCAGCCTTTCCATAACCTTCTCTTGCTACACAGGGATGGAAAGACATTGGTATAGTCTCACAAACTTCTATTGGGGGACTTGTTGATAAGAGTACTAAGGCTAATGTCAGGGTTGTTGTCTGTCAATTCCTCTTTACTCTATTGTACATTGAGATCATGAATGGACCGTAACGGTATAACGGCAGCCTGCTGCACCTTTAATGCTTTAAAAATTGCTTCAATCTCTACACATTTGAACATTATATTCCCATGGGAAGTGTGCAATATAAATATGCAATACCATTACCATTAGTTTATGCCTGTCTTTCTGCAGGTGCTGGGAATTAGAAAGGTTTCTTGAATATGAATATTATGTCAACAAAGATATGCCTATTGCAGTTCTGATGGTTGTGATCTTTCTGTTCAACTGTCTCTCTAGTACACATGGACATACATGTACACACACGCACACACATGCACTGACCTGTGCCACTGACTCGTGCGTACATGCCACAGCCACTAATATAACATGGCTCCTAATTAAGAATACAAATTTATGGTCTCCAGCAACAAGGGACCTGCGAAGCAACATAACGGTTCAGTAAATACTGCTAATCAATCAGTAATCCTTTGCTGGGAGAGAAGGAGTGGGCGAGGGCACATGGGTTGATGATGCGCCAGGAAAGGGGCATCCAGTGGTTTGGGAGCACTTCAAACCTTTCATCTACTTAAGATGATACTCAACGTGCTTACAAATCTTAACAGAATGCCCATTTTACTCACACTCTTGCTGTTTAACATTAATATGCTTTAAATATTCTGGAAGTCTCTTCTCTTGTTAAAGGGGCTGTGTTACGGCTATTTCAAGGCATTTTTGCGATGTACCAAATTCTCCACAAATGACAGGAAATCTAAAAATAACAGGTTATTGTGGTAGAAAAACATAATAGAGATGATAATAAGTCATAAAGGAACGTGGATGGTTCAAATTGGGGAAGGCTAAAACAGATTACAAACTCTCAATTTAATTTCGGTCTAGGCTAGACATTAAATATGTTAATCCATTCGCTGTCAAAATTGTGTTTCTTGTATTTAGGTTTTTACACTGTATACCCATTTAACCATTTCTTGTCATCCTGTTGAGCTTACAACTTGCATTGTGTTTCATGACTGTGAAGGCTTTGTTCCTGACATGACTTGAGAGCATGCACATTACCGTGACACAGCCCCTTTAATAAAACTTTATCATAACAATCCAGTATTCTGTCCAGTTGAACAAATTACATGACTCTTGTATACAAATTTTAACAACATGAAAATAAACCATTATGAACATGCAGAACTGATCACATGGAAAATTACACTTGATTGGTTACAAGTACAATGTAGCACAAAAATAACGGAGGGTAAAAACAGTACAATCATCAGTTGGATTACATGCATCCAGTATACAGGTAAAATCAACATTGTGATGGTGTTGATCTCTCATGATCATACAAAGTGTTACTAGACATAGTACCTGATATTGTTGCCATCGTCCTGAACAAATGAGACAAGCGCCTGCATCACACCCATCAGCGTCGCTAGTTTGTCTTCATTTCCATACCTAAGCACAGAGTGACACATGTCCAGTTGCAGGTACACGACTGTTTACAACTGTGTGGAAATGCTGTCACTGCTAGTACTAGATTTGAGACTTCACTGATATTAAGTAAACAAGCAAAGGGGTTCTAGACAGGATAAATTATTACTGCATGGATGTCAGAACAATTAGTAAGTTAGATATCCTGGAACCATGGGTTCAATACATGATTGTATTGAACCCAATACATGTACATTGTGTAAAAATGCATAATAAAATTCTTTATTTTGAAAATATTTGGATAACATTCTTGCATTTTAAGAGATTTGTCGTTTTCTCAATGGCATTTAACTATTACATGGACCCAATCTTCTTCCAACAAGAGCTGTTGAACCATTGTTGCTATGTCAATAGGCCTTCATTCAGACCCCTTCTCTCCCCCACAAGGTACATTGCCCCTCCCCTCACCAATAACTGCGCTATGGGCCTGCAGTTTACATTTAACACATCTGGTAGGGCTTAATTTCAAGTCACATCACAAGAAATCTCATCTTTGCTCTATATTGATGATTTATTGTATGTAAACATACCAGCTGACCTCGGACGGTAACTAAAGTTTCTTTCGCAACAAGAAATAATTTCTCACATGGAAAAACATGTAGATGACAACCTGTGAAGCCTTTTAAAATGAATGCTGGGCTTGTTTACCCTTCTCTTCCCTCTGTCGCTTAAATTGGAATAATTTAAACACATCCAAAAATATATGTCAATAATTAACTAGAAACCTTGAATAAATTAGTTTGCCAGCATCACTGAAGATAAACACATGCTTTTTGTGACCAATCCATAGGGGGTTGTTTACCCTTCCCCTCCCCAAGTTGCATAAATTAGAAATATAATTTAAACACATCCAAAAATATATGTCAATAATTAACTAGAAACCTTGAATAAATTGGTTTGCCAGCATCACTGAAGATAAACACATGCTTCTTGTGACTAATCCATCTGGGGTTGTTGACATCTGAAATGGAAATCAACATTTGAAATTGTAAATCATGTGCAAATACAAAACAGCCCGACAATATTCTGAACATGTAGCAAAGTCACACTATCCTGCACACATCAGCATTCTCAACGAAACTTTTATCACTGCATAATTACAAGTCAACTGTTACACGTATCAAGTCTGATAATTTCTGATTATAACTGAAGAAAACTATTTTAAAACTATTAACTCTCAGTTTCAAGAAGTGGTAAATGATCAGCTAGAGAATGCTGCACCAGCAATTACAGTTGAATGCTAAAAATTAGGTTGTATTTGAGATCCTATGTTGCCATGGAAACAGAAACTGTGGTAGGAGTACAAGGGTCAACCAGCTCAAGAGTGGTTGTAACACCAGTTACCAACAACTGGCAGAAATCTGCGATGACATAAAGTATATAATTATATATATATACAGTAATTAATATATACCTTTCATAAAGTTTAGTGACATAGAAAAATGGAAAAGGGTGGGAACCACCTTAAAACTCAAGAATTGTAATCCGGAAACATTCCTTTGTACCTCCAGGCCATATCTGGTACTAGTATACTCAAATATCGCCCTGGGACTATAGAATCTCTCCTTTGGTACTCTGTCCAATGTCAAGGACTTACTCTTACCTTCCTCCGAGCTTTCTCTCTTTAGTTCTCTCACACTGCCGGCTCTTGTTTTCCGTGCTTCTATAAGAGCAATACCAATGATGTATTAAATGAATGACTCCAGCCGAATGTTGTTTACTCATGTTTTCCTTATTACAAGAAACTGAACCACACTGAAAATGTACCACTTTTTTTTTTACTTTACTTCAACTAAGTTGTAGGTGTGTGCAACTACTGCCCAGCAAAATTCCTGAACTGTTTGCTTGTTTGTTTCTATAAAATATTTTACAGGGAAGACAAACAGAACATGTGAAGAACTTGCCAGAAAAGTTTAAAATGGTAGGTAAAGCAAAAGCAAAAACAAAAACAAAAAACAATCACAAAAAATAATAAAAACAAAAACAAAAAACAAAAACAATAAAACATCAGTTGATTATACCATTTCATACAATATTCACCTATGAGTTGCTCCTGGTCATTGTCACCCTGAATGCTGAGGTCCTCAACGCCTTTTACAACACCTTTTTCATCGTCATTTCTGGAATATTCTTCCTCTGGGATTACACTGATATCTTTGCCTATAGAATCCTTACTCTCTGAATCTGGATATTCAACTGATCCTTGGCTGCTGCTAATACTAGAAATACGCCCTCTGTTTAAATTGGTATCAGCAGATGATGCATTTCTTGGCTCCTCGTAGAATTCATCCAATGGAATGTCCAGTTCGCCATCCCCTTCTACATCAAACAGCGGCTCATGACTGAATATCGGACAAGAAAGAAAGTCCATAATATCTATATATTCAAACCAAATAATTTGTAAAAGACAAAAGTTCTAAGATCACGACTGGTATATTTACCCATAATTCTTAGTGCACGAAACCCTAAAAACACTCATAAAAATGCACTGAAAGGTCCATTAGTTAGAAAATCTTCAAACCTACATATGTAGCATTCACAATGATTTAGTACAGGGACGAATTTTGCAAAACTATATGGCTTTCCATGTCCCTATTCATTGTGTTAGGTTTGCAAGGTATTGTGGTTAAATGAACAGCCGCCATCTTTTTTTATTATCAATGGTCACTTGCTGCATTGGATCAGCTAGCTAGCCAATGTCTAATGAAGAAATACAACAAATTGGTCCAGATACCACAAAATCAGACTATAAGTTTAATAAGGATACAACATGAAATTAAAGGGATGTGATACAAGATTTACAAATTTATGCAGTGAAGTTTAGAAAAAGCGCTATACAAGATACCAGATGAGTCCCTTGACCATCAAGGGAATGATAGATGCAAAAAATAGGAAGATTGCCCAACTTAGAGCAAGATTATTTTGCTTTACATTACATGTAATGGTAGCCATAGCACTGAGCAAGATTTCCATCTGCTGTGAGAGGGTTCTCACTGTTCACTTGCCAAAATGTTCATTCCAAGATATATGACTGTATATAATATATTATGTACAATCATATAATCGTGAATGGACAAAACAAGTGAAGACAGGGTCTTTGAGGTAATACTAAGTAAAAGCTTACAAGTACAATTCCAATTTTTCCTGACCACATATACAATTCCCCTATTTCACTATTACGTCATAGGATTTTTCAATGTTATAAACAAAAAGTGATTTATCTTGATGGTAAAGGTTCAAATCCACCAACTTCATGTTAGATCTGATTTGTATGATCACATGAACAATGAAATGTAGCAACACATTTGTTTCACAGCTTTAGTGATGTCCGAAATGGGCTGAAATGTGGTTTGTTTACATTTTGTTTTGCCCCACTTCAATCCCACAATGCAACAGTAACACAGAGTTTGAAAGTCCAAAATCAAAGGAGACTTCACAAATTCCATTCTGAAAATTAATTGAAAAGTACAGAAACAAAGGTTTATCTTTTTTAACGGCAATAAATTGTTTGTTTTCTTGAATTTGTAAAATGTAAACAAACTGTGACATAATATTGAAATAGGGCAATTATAGCAGGACACAGGAAAAGAGAAGCTAAGAATTAATTGATTATACTTTAAGAGCGAACGTGCGCAGTGGTCGAAGGAGGGTGAGATTGGTGAGGGAGAAAAAAAAAAGAAAAAAAAAGAGAGATTGGTGAGGGAGGAAACGATTATCTTTACATTCAATATAAAGCTTAAGTGCGAATTTTATAGAGAAGAAGAAAGAAAGAAAAAGAAAGAAAAGAAATAGATCCTAAACAACAGACTAAACAAAGAAAGCACTAAATGTGTGCATATGTTTGTGACCTATTTACATAATATCAATTAAATTTACATCTGTTTTGAAACAATTGTGAGACAAGAATTATATCTCAGTTGGTATTGTTTCCAATATTTTTGATGACAATGTTTTAAATCGTGTAAGTTCATAATTTGTCCTAGAATCTGGTCACTTTATAGTTATACGTCTCTCTGGCTACTAAACAGTGTTTTCAAGATCTTTTGCGCAATTTAACAGAGGTAAAGCTGCGTTTTACGTCATGTGTGTGAACACAAGAAACCTTGTTCATTTAAAGGGATTTCTGAAGTGAAAAACACTTTGGGTGCAAAATGAAAGAACTTGCAAATTAGCTTCTGAATTTATGAGGAACAAAACCGTCGCACAAACGAGAATGGAGCGAAAACGTTTCCGCATTGTTGCACTTCGACAGCCATGGGCCCGCCATCTTGGATTATGACGTCATCAGTTGCCGTTCCCAGCTCAGGCCAGTCAACAGTTAAAACAAAAATATGGTGAGGGTCCTGGGAACAGCAAGTCACTGACGTCATAAGTCATCATGTCATACTTCAAGATTTTCTACAATTTACTTGTGTAGGTTGTGATTCGTGTGTATTTTCACATTCAATTCGCACTAGGTTGGAAGCAAAGCACGTATCGCTTACAAATTCACTGTCAACAGAAAAACAGCTTCACGGGTCACCATCTACTACAGTGTAAGTATTGGTTTTGTGGATAATCCCATTTAGGGACGCACAATTTGATTTCGTAGGGGGTGTGGAAGAATTTATAAAAGAAAAATACACAAGCCGAAGAGACAAAAATAATAATTTGCAAGAAGAAAAGGTTATAGAGAGAAAAGAGAGAGAAAGAAAGGAAAAGAAAAAAAATATTTGCAGCCCAAATCTGTACGAAAAAAACAATATGCAACATTATTATATATTTGTTCAACTCCCACCCCACTATATCAAATGGTCCGTCCCTTATATCATATAAACTTCGATTTTAACTTGAAGGACATATTATATTAGCAACTTTGCTCGTATGGGTGAAGCATGCCTCAGTTTCTCTGTTTCACAGAGGAACTGCATGGTTACCCGAAAAATCTTAAGGGGGCAGTCTAGGGTTCTTTAACGTTCGTATTTAATTTTAAGGGGGTAGCTTGGGGTTTCGAACATTCTTGTTTAAAGTGTTCAAGGGGGCAGTCTAGGGTTTTGAACGTTGGTATTTTAACTTTTAAGGGGAAAGTCTGGGGTTTCGAACATTTTTGTTTAAAGTGTTTAAGGGGACAGTCTAGGCTTTGAACGTCCGTATTTAAAGTTTAAGAGGGCATCTTGGGGATTCGAACATTCTTGATTAGGGGTTGAAGGGGGCAGTCTAGGGTTTTAAACGTTGGTATTTTAACTTTTAAGGGGGAAATGTGGGGTTTCGAATATTTTTGTGTAAAGTGTTTAAGGGGGTAGTCTAAGGTTTTGAACGTTGATATTTTATCTTTTATGGGGAAGTCTGGGGTTTCGAACATTTTTGTGTAAAGTGTTTAAGGGGGCAGTCTTGGGCTTTGAACGTCCGTATTTAAAGTTTAAGGGGGCAGCTTGGGGTTTTGAACATTCTTGTTTAAGGTGCTAAAAAATACCTATGTTTGTATTAAAGTTGATTTTAAAGAAAATAAAATTTGGTCCAAGTCTAGATTGAAAAGAGTAGCCATGCTTTCTTCCAATTTCTAGGTCATGTCCAAGGGCGAGCTGGTAGCGACAGGAAGCCATGCGCAAGTAATGTCTTCAAAGAGGAACTCTGTAGCCAGTGGGTCTGTGAAGTTTACAGTGACACAGGCGATGATTCCCTCCTGTCGGTTACTGGTTTATTACATACGGAGTGGCGGCGAAACAGTCGCTGATAGCGTACAGGTGGACATTGAAGACAGACTGGAGAATCAGGTATTTATAATAATAATAATAATAATAATAATAATAATAATATCGTTTATTCGGACCTTTTGCAGCATCGCTGATTTACAGCAGATTACAATACAATAGACCTCTTTCGATTGAGGGGTTTGTTGTCCCATTTCAGATCATGTGATAATACTCTTGAGAATTCTTGCTTTGTGTTTTAATCGTATACCTCCGATGCATCATTAGAATAATAGAGAAACATTTCTCGAGGGAATTCGCTCATGATCCGATGACCGGCTGTCTGTGCGCAGCGGCCTGCTCCGCGGCTGACCGTGACGGTTCACCCACAACGGTTCACCATTTTGAG
>JANVCH010101193.1:0-13037 GCA_025505405.1 Epizoanthus rinbou | reverse complement strand
AAATATTTGAAAGTAAAAAAGGAGTCTGTTCTCTTAGTTATGCAGAAAATAGCGTTTCTATATTTATAATGTTCATTAGTGCCATGTCTCAGGTTGTATGGGCGCAGTCTGCTGACAGGAGTTGGTAATAGGTGGTTCAAGGGGTGACTTTCTTGACACATTTTGTCCATGTACCTATTACACAACTCCTTCCTCCTTACTAGCTGTTTTGTCATAGTAATCTTTGGCTTTAGCTCTTCTGTTTAGCTGCTCATCATGCACCACTGCCACTGGTGGCACAGACTGACATCCTGTAACAATGATTCAGACACACTGAAGCAACACTGACTTTGTTCGACGGCAAAGAAATCTTTGTGTCGGAGAGTTGGTCATGCCTTGAGGTGGTGTATTTCTATGTTCTAGAAGACCATTCAGCAGGTCAGACTTTTTCAACATCTTCTTAGCTTCTTTCACAGCAGATTATGCTTTACCTGTGGCTCTCGCATAATATGGCGATCGTATGATCAATTGAAAATCATAAGCCTTGGCAAAATTTGCAGACTCCTGCAAGACATACTGAAGACCATTGTCCGTCAGGAACTTCTCTGGAATACCATATCGGGCGAAGTGTTCCTTTGTGACTGAGATAACATGTCTTGCAGTGATGTCATCGTTTAACAGTCAACCTCAAGCCAGTCACTGTAGTGGTCTACTGTTACAGCATACCATCGCCTTCCTTGCTTAAACAGGTCTTGAGAGATAAACTTCCATGGGCCTTGTAGAACTTCATGAGATAACATCGGTTCTTTCGGCCGTGATGTACTGTACATGTAGCTTGCATACACCGAGCAGTTAGCACTTATTTGGAGAATTGCTGTTTGCATTCCAGGCCAATACATCACCTCACACGCTCGACAAATCATACTTTCACCTCCTTGGTGTCCTTGGTGGAGCTTTCTCAACATAGAAGACTGTACTTTCAAGGGCATGACTACTTTATGGGACTTGTACAGTACACCATGATATACTGCCAATTTATCCCGCACTGGGTAGTAATAACGGAGTGCTATTGGAACATGGGATTTGTCATCTGGCCATCCACGAGCCACGAATTCACACAGGCCAGACAACACAGGGTCAGCTCTTGTTGCTACTTTGATTTCCTCAGGTGTACTGGGATACATTTCAGGGGAGTCAAGCTCTAGGGTCTCAAGCTCTGATCTGAATACATCATGAGTATTCTCTGAGTAACACTGGAAGACTTCCGCTTGTGAACCACGGGGTGTAAGCCAACTTAGAGCAGCTCTTGACAAGGTATCTGCCAAGTACATGTACTGGCCCTCCTTGTACACTATCTTGAACTTGAATGGTTGAAGTTCAAGCATCATGCGCTGCAAGCGCTTTGGGGCCTTACTTAAAGGCTTCTTGAAGATAGTTTCTAAAGGTTGATGGTCAGAGTGTACCACAATATCTTTCTTACCATAGAGGTACTGGTAGAACTTAGTGCATGCAACTTTGATGGCCAAGCACTCCTTTTCAATAGGTGCATAGTTTATTTCAGTTGCTAACAATGTGGAGCTCAGCTGGTGAATGCCACAGGTTGCCCATCTTGTAACAATGCTCCCCCAGACCTGTGTCACTGGCGTCGACTTGTAATACACATGGCTTGTTTACATAAAAACACTGTAACGTCATTGCATTAGCAATTACAGTTTGGGCTCCTTTAAAGGCCTTCTCATGCTGCAAAGACCACGACCAGACTGCATGGACGTGTGTCAGTTCGGTAAGTGGCTTCACAATTTTTGCAAGATTCGGTGTGAAGCGTGACAGATAGTTGCACATACCCAGGAACCGCTGAACACCCTTAACATCTTGAGGTGGATTCATGTCAACTATGGCCTGGAACGACCAGGGTGTGGAGAGATTCCATTGCTACTGAGAAGATGTCCCATCCATGTCACTTGCTTGACTTTGAATTGAAATTTCTTAGGGTTTCATTTGAGGCATTAATTTATGACATTTAGGGTCAAATAAAGAATAAAGATTGAGGTTAACTTCCCTGCAGCGCAACATTAAGTTCCATAAGTTTCTGTCATGGTCCTTCTCTTGCTTCCTCCACAGTTTCTCCACTTCCGAAGACTAAGATTTCATCAGTCTTGTTTACAACCCCTTTCAAGTCCTCCAGCACTTCATGTTGTCTTCATTGATATTCTTCTGGCCCTTTATGGACATCTTGGAAAACATCTAGGATTATGTCCCTGGTCAACTTTCCCCAAGGAACAGGCACACAGGGACCACTAAGCTGGACTGTATTACTCACTGGTTTCATTTCCCCAACAATCGCTGCTGTAGTGTGTTCTTCACTTTCATCCACTTGACTAACAGTGACTGGATTCACACTACTGGTTAAGTCTGACTTAACTGTGTCACTGCCCCCTGGGCACTTGATACGGTTTCACACACTGTTGCCTTCCCATCTTTTGGAACACAAGGAGCTGACAATGGGGTACTTCCCTTTATGTCAATCAGGCCAAGTTTAACACAGTCTGATCCACTCAAAAGGGGTGGTTGTGATCCTATTACCTCCTTACTTAACAGTTGAAACTCAAGAGTATAACACTTTCCTTGCATTGCACAGACTATTTCCACTTGCCCCACGGGTGTGATGATTCCTCCTCCATAGGTGTGCAGAGTAACACAAGATGGCCGGATAAGGGAACTGACATCAAATCCAGCTGGACACATACTCCGCAAATCATCTGCCAGGGTGTTGGTTGTTGAAGCTGTGTCGAATTGGAATGTTTTCCACACAAAACTTTTTTAGCTGCTGATAATTTGATTGCAGCAAAGACCTTTTTTCCCTTCTGCACTGAAACAGTTCTCACAGAGCATCCAAGGTAAACAAATCATATACTTCTGGCTCACAGCTGGAACCAGACTCATCCACGGCATTCACATTCTGAGGTTTGCTCATACATTTCCTGGCCACGTGCCCTTCTTTGCCACCTTTTTTTACACAAATACTTAAGTAAAACTGCGCTGCATTTTTCTCTAGGGTGGCTTGGCTTAGCACCACAATAATTACACTAATTTTTGTGCAATCCTTTGCTCTGATTATCCCTTTGATACTTATGACTCTTTCCTTTGGAGTGAAAGGTTTTATCTGCCCAGTTGACTTGCTCTTGATCTCCCTGTACTTGTCTCATCAATCGTTTCGCATCCGTTGAAGATTCATAGTTCTTAGCTATTTCAACAACAGTATGAAATTCCACAACGGTGCCCTCCTTATTTTGGTGACTGTTTGTATTTAACTTCCCTTGTAAATTTTCATCAACTGACCTGGCAGTAAACCTGTCCCGACAAGCTTGATCCTCAAAGTCTCCATATTCACAATATTTGGCTCACTCGACATTCCCACGAACTTATTGATTCTCCTTCAGCTTGAAACATGCGACCCATTTTTGTTTGCTCAGCTTGAACACTAACACTGCCGCCAAATCTCTTAACGACAGCTCGCAGAACTTTCACTGGGTTATTATTATCCTCCTCTGATAAGCCAAGCGTCTTGTTATTTGGGTTAATCAGCCTCTTCATCTTAGGTGGCAATGTAGCGTGCAGTGTACTAATACAGAGACCAGGCTTTTTCCACTGAGCCGCTCGGTCCTCGCTGGGAGTGTCATATTTACATCCCTCTTTTGGAGAAAACCAACCCATCACAGTGCAGTAGTCAATGTAGTCTAAAATAAAGCAGTCTAAGTCTTCTCAATCTAGCCCCTCCTGCATTTGAGGAACTGGAAAACTGACTGGTAAATTTGCCATTATAAAAAACAAATTTGACAACAAAATGGCGGGAACGAATCAATCAATAACTTTGACCACTGTTTGATTCAAAACAGCTAAAGCACAGCCATTATAGTTTACACTTAACTTCAGGTGAGTGGAACCCCACTCCTGGTAAACTGGAACAATCCATGTCAAACTCAACAATACTTTATTACGATTGTCGCCATGATGTCTCTTACACAAAACACACCCTATGCAGAACACTGCTGACCCTAAGTACAGCAGCCTTACCAACAATTTCATCAATATCATTTCTTCCTAGAATTTACTGCTGTGATTGTTTAAATACCTAAGAAGTAATATCTAGTGGCTGAAACACCTGTAATGACGTCTTACCCTCATATATAAAATGAACTCATATTATTATTATTATTGTTATAAATTACTGTATTATTCAAGATGTAGATGCGTGTGTTGCTAACGAATATTCTTGACTTTGTGAATAAATCCATTCTTAGCAGACTAGAGCTTTTTTTCTTCCTCCTATACTTGTCGTCCATGTACATAATTATTTTATTAGATGTTTGTTGCAGGTCCTAATGTTCAGTGGTTATGCACAATTTGATAATTACATGTATAGAGTTTTTAAGAATTATTTGAATATATACTAAAACAATTATTCCCTGAAGTGGAGGTGTCTAGCGGTGGATATTTACTGAGCCGCTAAATATTAACTAATAAATACATGAAATAAAATATTGTTAGACAGTGTATTAGTTTGACACTCATTCATCCAGCTTCATTTCAAATGAGGAGGCATAGTTTGCTTCCACCCAGCTCATCGCATCCTAGCTATTCCATTCTCTGATCTATTTTGGAAAGAAAGAAAACTGTGATAATTATGATAATCTGTCATGGAAGCATTACTACTTGGAACGAATATTTATGTAAGTGCCAACTTTGCTGGTAATACACTTCATCATACCGTAAAAGCTCTAATAAACTCCCCTCTCTAATAAGCCCCCCCCCCTCCTCCCGAAACAAAGATATTGTTATTTAGCTGGGCTTGGTAGCGTTTCAGTATGAAGTATACTTGTATTCAAAGCCTGTATAATTTTTAAATTTTGAATATCATGTTTTTAGTGCCTCATATGAGTGCTTCATATTCATTAAAACTGGGTGACGTTTCTGAAAAAAAGTAATGACTCCGTCTTTGGCCTCCACTGAGTTTTAAATAAACCCCTCTTCTCTAATAAGCCCCCCCCCCCGGGGGGGGCCTTATGTATTAGAGCTATTACGGTAGGTAGTCTTACTTGTTTATATCCACTAAACTGTTATTTATTTTGAACAACATTTAGATTGTTCTTTTTCCTTCTAATTAAGTTCTAAGGACTCCCTAGTGTTACTTCAGTAACACTAGCTGCCTAGCTTGTGGTGCAGTCCAGTTCATGGCATAGCATGCAGCCCTTCTTTGCACTAATCTTGTTCATGTTGTGCTGGGTTGTATAGGCTTCCCACACTGTAGATGCATACTTGAATGTAGGATGGACCATGCTCTTCAGTATGCAATAGATTTCAAGGATTGTGAATTTATTTGGAGATGTGTTCCATCTCAGTAGATCTGGTGTTTGGTTTCCTTTGTTTGTGATATTTATGAGATGTGCGAGTTCCACTGGAGATCTGTTGTAAGTGTCACCCCAAGGACCATTGCAGAGTCCACTGACTCGAGGGTCTTTCCATGTAAGATGTAATTATGGATCAGTTCGTCTTGCTTATGAGTGACGTGTAATTCAAGGCATTTATCTGTTTAACTTCATCGGCCATTTGTTTTCCCATACTTCAAGTTCAACTTCGAGCATCTCTCTGTATAGTTATGTATAACATGGCATCATCTGCAAATAATTGGGCTATAGAAGTCAAGCCCTCCAGCAAGTCATTTGCATATAGTAAGAACAAACATGACCGACCCCGACCCCTGTGGACATGAATTTTGTCCTGGTAAGTGTTCCCCCATGACCTCAATCTGTTGTGTACAGTTAGTGAGGAAGGCATGTATCCATTATTTTGTTCTTTCCCTGATACCAGAATACTCAAGCTTATGGATCAGGCACTGATGTCGAACATAATATATCAAAAGCCTTTGCAAAGTCCATGATCAGGACATCAGTAAATTGGCCATCACCTTGTCAACCTTGCATGTTACTCGCTAGATCGTGATGTACAAATACTTTCCCTTGTATTTCTCTTCCTGTTCCAGTTCCTTATCACAGCTGAATCCCATATTTACTTGTGGAAATCTCATAAATTACAAATTAATCATTTTCTTCCATTAGATCCAGTACTGTTTGTTTCTTGGAGTGTGATGTGGGACAAACAGAATTTACCCCGCCAGCCATGATCTCACTGAACAGAGTAACCAACCCGTTGTTTGGTAAGTTACTTTCTGCCCAAGAGACTGCTGACAACAACAGATTAATGAACATTTATTGCTGAGCTGAAGTGTGTCTTCTTTTCCTACCTCTTTAGATCTGTCATGTTTGTATTTTATTTTTAAAACCCTATCTTGGCTGGGGGGGGAGGGCGAATTGACAACCCCAAGGACGTTTTATTTTACCATTTCCAAACAGTAAATACTATCAACTTTAAACTTTCTGACTTTTCCCAAAATTTATTAGCGGACAATTTGATGAGCCAATCATACCTGTAAATGCTCTGATGTTTCCATGACAACCATGTTTATGATAATATTTTAACACTTTTGTCAAAACCTAACTTTTTTCTATAAATTTGATTTAGCTCTGTTTTGTTTACAGAAATTATAGATCAAGCTTAGCAAATGCCGAATCTGTGTTTTTTATTAATTAATTTCAAATAAATTAAGGCAAAATTCTGAGGTCATAAAAAATACAATAGGGCTGCCATGAAAAACAAGATAGCATCTTTGTCATTTTGCTAATTTCTAATCTACCAATTATGGCTTTGCTACCATTTATAATAAGGAAATTACATGTCAGTCTTCCTGACACCCAAAATAGCCCGGCCCAGCCCAGATAGGGTTAACTTTTCTTCATCCGTAATCTTTACAAGGACTTTTAAAAGTATTTATAATGATATTCAGCCTTTCCATGCATGCATACAATTTTGATTTTGAAATTGTTGTAATGACATTAATTAGAGCTTAAAGCACTCTTACACATGCTTTGCTGGTGAATACATGAAGGAGTTCAATGTATAATGAACGAGGAATTTTGAATACTGCATGAGGCTTTAGCCGGCTGCAGTATGAAGACATTTTGAGTTCATTATACACTGGATGAGTTCATGTATTCACTGACAAAGCACAAGCAGACAACATTGTTTCGTTCTTTGAGGACTCATCAGTGCAGCTCAGAGGTTTGAGACTGAATCTTAGCTATGTTCAAAACAAGCAAGCTTGTAACAAGGCAGTTTAAAAGGCTCGCTGTAGCATTGCCAAAGTGCTCAAACTACGTATACATAGTAGTGGGCCAGCATAATGCAAACGACTATGGTATGATCTCAAGCAGAGTGCTCAACAAAACAACAGTTAAGGAGCTGTGATACTCAATCTGCAGACAACATCGTTTCGTCCTTTAAGGACTCATCAGTGTGATATATATATATATATATGTTCTTATTTGTTTCTTTGGGGCCAATTTAGATTAATATTTGAAATATCACTGTCTGTATTTTTTTCTAGGTCCTCCAATCACCCATCTTTCCCAACCCGAGAGGTCAGTGTGTAATCAATTATATTCTATTTTCACCAAGATGGTGCTTATTATTTTCATCTTTTCCCTACATTTTACGTTTTGAGAAAGGCAGGATTAAAGTTAGTTTAAAAGAATTGTAGTACTGATGGGGGGAAGCCAGGCCCAGACATACATGTATTAGAATTTAAGATAATTAAGATAGTCATTAATTATTTGTCGTTTTCCCTTAATGTATACAATCATGTAGTTTGGCCAATTAAATTCAGTTTAAGTCAATCTCGACCATACATCAGTGTAGGGGTGGATCCAGCCTAAATCGTGAGTAATTTATAGGTTGGTCATGGAGCAACGAGGGGCCACAAGTTTTGAAAATAGATGCTCTAAAATGCATTCTGGCGCGATTTGAGAGGGGAATTTGGACAATTTCTGAATGAAAATCAGCCACAATTTCTCGCTATTTTACTTTACATTTTGCATGCCAATATGTTCCTACTGCATTCAGAATCAATTACAAATACCATTTGCCAAATTTACTCAAATTACAAATTATATACAGCACATAGCCACCTGCCAAAGTCGAGCAAAATATAATATCAGTATATTTAATGGATTTACTTAGGGTGTCTGAAACAGCCAACATATAAACCTCAAAGCAACTGAATGATATTCATTGCACTTGCCCGTAACGCTAAAACATTTGTGTCTCAATATCTGTTTGATCTCGATATTCGCGGACGATCCAGAATGTAAACTCTGCCCACATCTATCACATGTACTGCTTTTACTGCTCTTGTTTACCTACCTTTCGCAATTGAATAACTTCGCATCCACGGACAACCACAAACATATTTCTAGTCTGTACTTTCGTTAAATATTCAGGGCCAATCTTAAACATGCCTTCATCAGTCCGTAACTTGTTTTCTAACAAGGAACAGCCGAGTTTACTATATGCAGAGTGAACATCATTTGCTTTTGCCAAAAGTTCCACGTGAGTGGTTTGTGAGTGATTTGCGAAATCTTCGTAGCCAACGGGAAGCGAGCTTGAGTGATTTACAAATCATCGGAAACCACCCGACCATTTAAATTGCGTTATGACTAGTTCACCAGAACAATGTAACAAAGTGCGAGCTTTTCACCAGTGAATCACTACAGATCACAAGTGAACCACTCAAATAAATCTCAGAAGGGAGGAGGGGGAGGGTAGGAAATGGTACGGCAAGTCCAAAATAGCTATTTATAAATAATTCTAATTTTAAAGAATCGTAATACGATAATGAAAGCAGTTGAAATGTAAAACTCTTGCATTAAATTTTTTTGAGCGTCACAAAACTGTGAGTGGTTTACATAAACTACCTGAACTAGTCTGGATCCAGCCCTGAATATGGGCAAACTTTGTTGTGCAAACTAAAGGAAATAAGAGACAAAGCTCTGCCCCATAACCTCGTCTCTAATATTCGGATGGAGGCATTTGAGAGGTGATTAATTGAGTTAACATGGTACCAATAATAATAATAATAATAATAACAATAATAATAATAATAATAATGCCCAATATTAATAATAATAATAATGATGCTGATAATAATAATAATAACTTGTAAAACAATATTTAAGTCAACTGAAGTCATGTCTTAATTCTCTTAGCTTGCTGTATACCCCTTACAATTGCAAATTATGTTTTTCCCTACAGAACAAGAGAGGCACTTACATGCAAACAACCGTGAGCGCAATGGTCACTATAAATATGCTGATAATTTTATCCGCACATCCAAGTACACGTTACTGACATTCTTACCAATCAACCTGTTTGAGCAGTTCCGCAGGGTGGCCAATGCATACTTCTTGTTGCAGATTATAATTATGGTAAGTTTGCATAGTCTGACAGGTGAGGATAATCTGAGTAACAGAGTTGACATTACCAATAATGTATATATACATGTGTGGCAAGATGCTTGCGTTAACAGGCACGTGATTTGAAGAAAATTTACGGGAAAGATACATTTTTTAAGGGGTGAGAATCAATGGACACTGAGGTGTGAGTCACAGGCCAGCTATAGATGTGAGACTTGGTAGAATGTTAAGGGGTGGGGTGGAGTTGGGTTGGGTGTGGTGATTGAGCAGAATATAGCAGAAGTCTGATCAGATGTAACCCAACGTTGACCCTCTGGATCGACATGTGGACATGCAAAGTCAACCCTCGGGTCAGTGCTTACGGTATAGCCCGCAGGCTTTTTCCTGTTTATACTGTTGACTCTTACAGCCTGCACAAACCTGAGGGTTGAAAATCTGTAGTTTTTCCATTGTCCCGCAATAACACGGGCAAGTTTATACATTTAACACCAGTGTTTCAACAGTCGGCATAAGAGGAGTTGTAGGAGGAGGCGGAATCTGCCCCCAAGTGTATTTTTGTGAATAACTTTGGAATGCATTGCAGTAAAGAAGCTCAAATTTCATAACTTTTCCTAAATTGTTATGGGAAATCTTGTGATATATATTTCGTTGTAATGCAATTGACACTGTTGCCATGGCAACCACAATTTCAAAGGCCGCCAAAACACGTTATGTATGATGTCATCAATATGTCACAAAGACATTGTTATGATTATTATAAATGTCCTTATTGAAAGGATGTTGCTATTAAAGTTAAAAAAACATGTTATTTCATCGTGTTCTTTAAATATCTTCATTCTGTACTATGGTATGGGTAACTATTAATAACAAAAAATATCAGTCAAAACATCTTCAATGATATCACTTTAATGATGTCATCAGTAATTAACCTTACCTAACTCCAAAAGTTAGTAGTTCTCGTGGTGATTTCCATTTGTACAAAATTTCATCATTCTATGATGAATAATAAAGTTAAGGAGGGGGGGGGGAGATTCTGCCCCCCCTGGGCTAGTAGTTCTCGTGGTGAATGCCATTTGTACAAAATGTCATTGATCATTCTACGATGAATAATAAAAAAGTTAAGGGGGGGTGGAATGTGCCTCCCCCCTGGGCTGTGACACCTCAAAAAAGCCCGGGCTAGATAGGGTTAACCAATGATTAAGATATTAGCTCCCGATTGCATTTATTTTCTTATTGACTGATTTGGGCATTCATGTTGGGTTTACGTAATTGTACATGTGTTTCTGAGGAATATTTCAGTAATACTTTATAGGCACCGGCTTACGTATTCTGAGATGAAGAAATAAACTATAAAATTTGGCTTAACCATTGGTTAAGTTAATGTTAACCGACTTTCAAGCAACCTGTCCCTGGTTGTTCAAAGAATGTATAGTGCTATCCGGCGGATAAATCCTTATCCAGCAGATAAGTATTAACTGTTTATTTTATTTTATCCCCTGATTAAGGATTTATCCGCTGGATAGTGTTATCCATCCTTTGAACAACCGGAGTCTGGAATCTTCATGTTTTGTTTGTATAATTGCACAGGAAAGCGGGACAGTTTAAAATGCAAATTGAAGACATGTCGTAGGTGTCCCTAGCGGGTCGTATATATGTGATCTTTTTTAATTCAAACCCTTGGGTCACAGTTTTACTAGACCAAGGTTCGGACTTGAGGGTTCGATCTTTCCCATGGGAAACTGGTAAGTGGTACTGTATGCTCCTAATAGGAGTAAATTAAGGTTGTCAGGTAATAATATTAATGTATTAGTCTTAACAGGGCTCCTGCGGATCCTTAAAAAGTCTTATTTTTTATTTTGTATTTTCAAGGCCTTGAAAAGGTCTTAAATATGGCAAAATTGTTTCTTGAGGTCTTAAAAAGTCTTGAATTTCTGTTCAAGTGAAATTAATGTATTTTTCTACTTAACTAATTTTGAAAGAATTTAAGCTCATGCAAGCATCTTGCCTCAGTGTATATTATATACAACCTTGGAAGTAAATTTGTTTTGTGCTTGTTATTGTTAACTGTGTGCATACTTTTATATAGAGATCCATTGTATGATCATGTTTATATTATTCTTTTAATTTATTTAATTTTACATTTCGTGCATTTTCAACGAAAGATTTTGAGAACAATTAGGTCTTAAATTTTCTAAGCTTGGGCCTTGAAAAGTCTTAAAAAGGTCTTAAATTTGCTGAGTTGTCAGCTGCAGGACCCTGCTTAAGAAGGACTGGAAGTTATGGTAGTAAGATATTGAAAAGAAACTTGGCATGCCCAGTTTGTTACTTTTGATTTATGAAGTTTGGTTGTTAATTTTACACGTACGGTACATATATATAATGTTTGTAAGTTGTTTGAAACTTATCATGATTTTTGTATTCAATAACATGTTGCACTCTTCAGTCAATTCCTGAAATCACAGCCCTTAATCCAGTATCAACAGCAGTTCCTTTGGTATTTGTGTTGGCTGCTACAGCTGTCAAAGATGCTTGGGATGATTTGGTAAGTTTATTGGCAATCACTGGAGAATATAATGATGAAATCATACAATCATTGCTGCAACCTAACCGAAGATTCCCAACAAAGTCAGTCACACACACACACACACACACACACACACATACACGCACATGCATACAAGGACACCACACACATACACCAATAGCAAGAAAGTTACTTTAATCAGTTTTGACAGTTTCTTGGCTTGATTGACAATCTGAATATTCGGTTGGCTGAACTCAAGCTATTTACCGCGAAACTTTTAGCCAATCAGCAAAGATCTGCTGCATGAGTTTGAATAATTATTCCCAATCATTTAGTCACTGCATATATACTGCAAGTAAATGCCCACCGAACAATATATATTAGGCATTCTACTTGATGTGACATGCACAGTACACACACACACACACAAACACACACACACACACACACACACACACACTACGCACTGTGTAGTGGCAACTATTTTTAGAGCGAAAAAGCATTTCCAGTCTTTCAAAAACTTGCAAAAGTGTCATGTCAGTGTCAAATTGGTCGACCACGGGTGAGCGAGAACAATTGTATATCTGATTATTTTGTGTTAGTTTGTCAATATTTTGAATGAAATAATCAGTCCATTGTCGGCATTGTCAAGCCGTTAATAAACATTAATAAAACATTGACACTCAGTGCATGTCATACACACTGTACATACATACATGTACACCGTATATGTACTCATTGCATTCCACACTCACTGCATGCCACACACACACACACACACACACACACTATGCCACACACACACTATGCCACACACACACACACACTATGCCACACACACACACACACACACACTATGCCACACACACACACACACACACACACTATGCCACACCCATTGCACATACATACACTGCACACCACACGCACTGCACATACATACACTTCATATATGGCTCACTCACTGCATGCTACACTCACTGCATGCGACACACAATGCATGCAATACTCTCCACATACAACACATTCTGCATGCCACACACACTGTATGTCACACACACTGCATGTCACACCTACTGCATGCAACACGGCATACAACACAGACTGCATGCCACACAGACTGCATGTCACACACACTGCATACATGCATGTCACACCTACTGCATGCA
>JANVCH010101082.1:0-14313 GCA_025505405.1 Epizoanthus rinbou | reverse complement strand
GGAATATCTCACCTCATGTTCTCTCTCCAGTCCCCCTCACCAGTCAGAGTAGCAATATACATGGAATATCTCACCTCCTGTTCTCTCTCCAGTCCTCCTCACCAGTCAGAGTAGCAATATACATGGAATATCTCACCTTTGTTCTCTCTCCAGTCCCCCTCACCAGTCAGAGTAGCAATATATGTGGAATATCTCACCTCATGTTCTCTTTCCAGTCCACCTCACCAGTCAGAGTAGCAATATACGTGGAATATCTCGCCTCATGTTCTCTCGCCAGTCCCCCTTCACCAGTCAGAGTAGCAATATACATGGAATATCACACCTCATGTTCTCTCTCCAGTCCCCCTCACCAGTCAGAGTAGCTATATACATGGAATATCTCACCTCATGTTCTCTCTCCACTCCCCCTTCACCAGTCAGAGTAGCAATATACATGAAATATCTCACCTCTTGTTCTCTCTCTAGTCCCCCTCACCAGTCAGAGTAGCAATATACATGGAATATCTCACCTCATGTTCTCTCTCCAGTCCTCCTCACCAGTCAGAGTAGCAATATACATGGAATATCTCACCTCATGTTCTCTTTCCAGTCCCCCTCACCAGTCAGAGTAGCAATATACATGGAATATCTCACCTCATGTTCTCTCTCCAGTCCCCCTCACCAGTCAGAGTAGCAATATACATGGAATATCTCACCTCATGTTCTCTCTCCAGTCCCCCTCATAGCAACCACTACTTTGCTTGCTGATTGTTGAAGCATCTCCAGACGTAATAAAGGCTGTTCCTTTTCCAAATCGTTTACCTTTAGAGAAATGGAAATATAGTCATACACCAAATTAAAGGTATGATAGATTGATCATGCGTGTTTCACGCTAATCTTACAGACAAAACAACCTCAGATGCAGCCCAGTGAATGTCAAGGGTGAAGACGAAACCAGAAATGACCATGAAAAAAAACTACATACCTGGTTAATGTATGGAAAAACAAGCACAAGAATAAACACAAGTACAAGTGCAAGAAAAAAATAATGAAAAACAAGCAAAGAGCAACTACTTGAGCAAGCACAAAAACGACAACAAAGAAATACAAGCTAAGACCAACCCTTTTTACAATAGCATGCAAAGAGCAAGTACAAGAATAAGTACAAAAGCAATCATCAAAACAAAAATAGAACAATGGAGGAAGAACATCTGTAAGCAGAAGTATCAGAGCTAGCATAGGCACTTGTAGGAGCACAAGAATGGCTCGTTCGTTCCAAGATATGTTGGATGCAATGTACATAAGTAAATTAACGTATACAATCCCAAAACTATTTAATCTTTTGTTTAAATCATTTGTTATGAATAAAGGTATTAATCTTACCATCTCTCCACTGTCCATCATAAATAACCTGCCCAGAATGTGTAGTAAGTACACCCTGACCATGGGGCTGGCGCTTTTGAGATCTCGAGGTCGGAATACTGTCTGATGGGCCGAACACATTGAAGTCTAATACTTCTATCAGCTTATCATCACTGCTTGCCAAGAGTCCGATGTCTTGGAACGGGTCACGGTAGTACAAACAACGTCGACTCTGTTTAAAATTAATTTCATCCACCTGAACTTGTGCAGCAGCCAGAAACTCATCTATTGACTCATCCAGCACTTCTGTGACTGTTGTAAAAGTACAGTTTGAAAGATCAGGAGAGTTGTTTACAGGGCAATTTATCTTTACAGCTGGTGGATATGCGAAAGATAAAATACTTGACACAGAAACGGAGCTTCATGAAAATTACTAAGAGATTCCAAGGGTACCAATAAATTAGCCAAGGGCATTAAGTGTTCTGATAACATGTAAGTAGTATGGTTGGGACTGAATTAACCGGAGTTTTGTGTGAAATTAACGTGCACATTCAGGAATTAACGTGAAGGAGGATAAATGATCTTGAGGATGACATAACGGTTTGTATTTTTGACAAGGTTTCCTATTGTTTTCTATGTCATAAATAAAATGCCGAGTGTTACGTGTTCTGTGGAAGATGAGTTTTGGTTTAAACGATGGAACTTATGTTTCACGAGGCCAAAGGTCGAGGGAAACATTCCTCCCAAGGGTAAACAAAAGTCATCTTCCACAGAGAAATCAATCAACAATGGTTTTGTTATATCACAATTGAAAATAACGCTAATTTGGAGCAAAAAAGTATCCAGCTATGGAACATGAGTATTTGGTTCCAGAAACAACTAATGTTGATTAACTTGTTTAACCAATCACAATGGGCGTACGATGTGACAATATAACAGATCTCGCACAGTGCACCATAATACTTGCCTCGATGTGGTGGTCTGCAAAAGCAATTTCTTCTGATGAGCCAAACAAGCCCTGGGCTTATTATCGGAAGCTTACGGTATATTAGCTATATACTCTATACTGATTAGCTAATAAATCAACTAATAGTCTATATAGTCTTGGTACGATAAGACTGGCTATATAGCTAGTTATGTAGCTTATAGTTTAGCCAGTTAGCTAGCTGTATAGCTAACTATTTATAGTTTATTTATTTATTGTTGTCATTTCATTCATTATGTGCCGAAGCAATGACAAAACGAGCGTGATGATTGTGTGGTAAAATTCGAAGCATCTGTCTAAAATTCAAATACTAGCTGAACCGAAACAAACCATGACACGAAGGTGGAAACACAGCTCCTTACAGTCTCAATAGGCTCATTGCCTATGGAATAAACTGCCTCTCAAACTCACAAAGAGTCCTTCTGTAGACATTTTTAAGATAAATCTGAAAACGTTTTTATTTGAGAGAGCTTATTCCGATTTTAGTTCTCATAATTAGCATAGTTTTACCTTAACTTAGTTTTAACAATAACATTGTTTTTATCGATTTTACTTCTCATAATTAGCATAGTTTTACCTTAAATTAATGTGAAGCGCCTTTGGCCTCACAAGGATACTGGCGCTATGCACTATTTATTATTATTATTAACACAGGAACCAAATGACAGAAACTTCAACTGACTAACGAACCTACAATTTATTCAAAAAGGATTTACATAATCGTAATCTGAGCGTGATCTTTCTGCTGCAACATTAATTTTGTCAAGGTAAAATTAGCCACATCATGTCACTACTTAGTGTTGTTATGGAATCATTTTTCCCTCTCGGGAACCTGGAACAAAAAATAATTTGCATTTGTAAAATAGTGCACCAGACTTTGAATATCTAAACAATGTTCCTTGAACTATAACAAAATCCTGGATTGTACAAAACAGTTGGCTTTTCTTTATTGACTTCCAAACAGAAGTAGCTCGCGATTTCAGCCACATATTAACATGCAAATGAAGATGGTAACGTGATCGCATAAAGGTTCCCAGAAGCTGAAGAACCGTTGTTGATTTGCTTAAATAATATAATAACCCCGTTTCTCAACTCACCCTATCATAGGAAGCCTGTGCATCATAGTACGTCACAGGCCACCCATCCATCAACTCATTCTTGTTGCCTAATAGGCCACCCATCCCTTAACTCACCCTTGCAATGGGAAGCCTGTGCATCATCTGTTGTGCCGTTTAGTCCTGTCAAGTCCTCTGCTGTAATGGACTCTGTACAGAAAATAAACAGCCTCCGATGAAGAGCAAGCTGGATTTCAGAACACTTTAACATTGCTTCCAGTGGCTTCTGGAGCTCATCTACTGATTGTGCAGCAGCTTCACTGAGTGAGGTTTGGCCTAAACATCCATCACTTGACATAGATGACCCTGTAGATGTATGTGTACTCTTCATATGCAAGCGTTGATTATGTTTAATAGCCTTCTCATGAATGGATGATGTGTGTCCTATCAGCATTGTTTCCACTGGCTTTTGAGATATGTCTTCTACTGATGAAACGGGTCTTTTTTCAACTGTATCTTGGCTACAACTGTACGGCAAATAAGTGTTTCCTGGATCTATCTGTAGTCTCTCTACTTTATTCAACACTAAGCGATGTAGTGAATGTTGAATTTGCAGGCACTTTAACTGGGTGTTAAACAAGGCAGACAGCAACATGTTCCTCTCTCTTTTCTGTTGTGAAGATAAAGGCTTGACAACTACCTGTCGCACTTGCGCATGTGATGTTGGTGTTGTGTTACACAGCTGTTCTCTACTGTCGCTGGAAGATGAGGGCGCTGATGCTGCTACTTCAGTTGTATCATCTGTGCTCAGAGACATGTTTTGTTCCCCCTTGGGTTGATCAAAGCGACCATTGTTTGTGGTCCATACAGGGGCCGCAGTGTCATTGTTGTTACCAACTACGTTAGAGGAACTGGTTGGTGTTCCAAACGTGAATACTGGTGCAGATGTAAATTCATCAGAGTGACATGATGCGGATGCACCACCACCAGACGTCGTGCCAAACGTGAATCCTGTACCTGTTGCTACGGTGGTAACAACTGGTCGAAAACCTAAAATATCAGAACTTTCTTAACAAACATATCTCCCTCTTGCAGACCTCAGTCACTTCAGTAACTACTCTATACTCTGCTTGGTGTATACAGCTATTTCACAAAAGGTTGACTGTGTGTAATAATAAATACCACGACCCAAAGGAACTATGGGTTGCAAAACATTTGAGTAAATACACAATGATGCCGTGGAAAGGATAATCTTTTAGTTAAAAGACAACTAGGTGATTGAATCATTTAGAGTTTAAGGTCTCCACTGTGCAACTTATCCCTATTCAAACTTTTGGCAACCCACAATTCCTTTCGGTCGCGGTATTCACTATTGGACAACGTCAACGTTTTTTGAAATAGCTGTATGCTTACCTGTTCTCTACAGAACATTTAAATATTGTTCTAATATTAGTTTTTCTCGGACACCTTACTGTGCGAAAACGATCTTTTAAAGTTATGATAGGAGTGCAATTCTTTTTTACATAAATGTCTAATTTGGACATGAGCTGGGCCGAGACCGTACATTATTTAACACTTTTTTTTCGCGATTCCAGAGTAAAAATAGTTTTTTAAAACATTCTTATTTTTTGTTCTTAGAGCGAGCTGTAATAGATGTGCTCGATATCAAACATATCAACATTCGCGGCTAACAACGTTGTTTCGATATTGACATTTTAGGATATACTGTTCACTATCGTTATGTTTGGAATTGCGTGTAAATAGAAGGTCTGGATGTGCGAAGATACGGTTTTTTCTTCAGGTGTATTAACACACGAGTGAGTGCAGCGAACAAGTTTGTTGCAAAATTCGGCACGAGAAGATAAAAGCCGTATCTTCAAACAGCAATGCTCTATTTACAATTCCAAATTTTTTATCATATGAAAATCCTTAAGAAAAAACGAACTTCTGAACCAGCGAATAAGAAAATCATTTAAAAACCCAGGAACTTATGAACCAGCGAACAAAAATGCAGCTGATTTTTTCAAAAATAGCATAAAATAACAAACGATATTTTATATGAGCCTCCTCCGCAGGTAACTCTAATTTGATATTCGATGGAAGATGAGGGCAAATGAGGGCAATTAATGGTGAAATAATACTAATGATGTGTCCATGTTGTTCATATGGTGTAATCTGTTTTCATGGCAACCATGTTTTAAGTTGCAGATCTAGCAAAATGTGAGAACATTTGTCTTCGAATAGTTCATTTTCAAACTTTTTGAAAATATCTGAATCAATTGAAGAATCGAAGATGGCGGCCATAAAATCCAAGATGGCGGATTTATGATTCAAATTGAAATTACTAATTAACATTAGATTGGAAATAGGCTAATTGATTTGCATGCCAACTTTTGTTTCCATATTACTAATATTTTGGGAGTTACAGTCCGCGTCCAAGTAAGAGGAACTCCAAAAAAGCCCATTATGAATTAGCCTCCGTTGCAGACATGATGCGTGATTCGTTTTGCTCTCACACCAAAGTCTGCGCACTGGAGCCGAGTTTTCTGTTCTGCGATTTCGACCAATCACCGCTCACCTTCTATTTTCTGGAAGGTAGATTTGCGTAATTGATAATGCAGATTTCAAGTATGGCGATCGAACTTGTGATCAAGTTTGGAAATTATTTGAAATTGAAAACCTCAACGAACATCAAGAGACGGCCGTTGGACTTGTTGTACTGGAGACGTATTTGTAAAGCTACCGACAGGACTCGGCCGTAAATCCTTGATTTATCAATCCCTTCCGTTGCTGTTCGACCACGTTTGACAGTTTTGCCAGGGGATTCAAAGAACATTGTCATTGTTGTGTTGCCACTTACGAACTTAATGCGTTTAGTTTAGTTTCTCGTGGTATAAAAACTGTTAGTCTCGGCGAACTGAGCAAAGAAGAACAAAGAAAACGTGTGGAAAGCTGTTTTTTCAATTGTTTGTGGTTCTAGCTCTCCTGAGGCCAGGTTGAACGAGTGTTGGGCAAAGATCTTGAATGAAGCTAAAAAATGCCGTGTATACGTATTCAAAGACTGTGAAAGCTGATGAAGCTCGAGTTATATGTCATTGGTCAGTAAATATTTCCCATTTCTTATTTTCGTAGCTGTGTTTCTTCTTCGGCTCCCACATTAGAGACCATTCATTTTTTATGGGTAGGGGGGACTGGTGGTTTTTGAATAATCTCTGAAAAATATGGCATGCCCCCCTCAAACCAGTGACCGCCCCTCAAACCAGTACAGATATTTGTATGACATTCTCTCTTTCCTTTGTTATTTTTGGGATGGCCCCCCCCCTTTAGCTCGAAAATTTTTGGATCAGGATCAGGGTCAGGATATAAACGATATTCACACGATATTCCTTACTTGATTCAAACTTAATTCGTGGGTCGTGGTTGACTCGGGCACAAAACAATTTCATGAAACGAAATTGTCACTTCGAATCGTCATTTGTCATTCCACTGGCTTCTAACTGATGATGCACTGACCACTGCATGTTAGTACACCGTGTCGCCGGTGAGATGACACGCATTGTACGAAAGCATTTTATAGATTCATTGCTTGTCCTTTTAGATATGCAATAGCTAATAACGCGGAGACTTCACTGTTCAATTTGTTCCCAGTTTTGCTCCCCCCCCCCCTCTTCCCGGCTTCAGAGTCAGTAACACTTGACACTTTGACACTACTAACCAATAGAAAACGCTCATTTAATAGGTAAAAACGCAAATGAAGTTGTAAAAACAAAAAATTGAGTCTAAACCATATTTTATTAAAAGTATGCATTTTTTAATTTTCATGGGCATGACGTCATGAAATTTGTCTAAAACCATTTCTTGTTATTTAGGCTGTACTTGCTGATGCATTGTCATTGTTTTGGAAAGATTACTAACCGTATTATTGTGCGGCACATCAGAACCATAGAATGCTACTCTGTCCCACGTCACTATCATCAGCCAGCTGGCTTTGAACCTTCGCTGATCAACGAATGCTGACCTGATTTCTCTGGTTGCTCGGTCAAGGAGCTTGGGCTCCACACTCTCGCGGTACCACACTGTACCGCCTCTTGTTGTATCTACATCAGCCCAAAATGGGGTGACCAGGTGACGTTCACCTCCGAGAGGGAATGGGTCGGGAGTGTATTGGGACACCTCTCTCGTGAATGACAGGGCGCCATTCGTGTTCACCTAGTGTCAGAGGCATAGCCAATACCAATATTAAAAGTTAAACATTCGTAAATAACAACTGATGTTTTACAAAACAAGCTTTAAAATGGTTGATTTAGAAGTTCTACGCTACACAAGTGGACCCTGCAGACTAATCTCACCTTTTCCGATTGCGATTTTCTCCGATTTGATTCGAGTCCGACGCATTTAGCATGAACTGAAGGCTGGCGCGTATCAACCGCAAATAAATACATTGCCAGTGTACGCAGCGACGATAGGAAGAACAACTATTTATTACCACCGTTTTCGTAGGTACGTATGATTAGCGGTAGCGACAGTCCAAGTTCGACCGTGGAACAACCGGCGGCCATACCGTAGCAGCCAAAGCGGGATTTGCAATACAGTCAAACTGGGATCGATAATTATTGCACGCTGCCATGCGATCCCACGCCATGATGTTGTAAAAAATATCGAGAATCATTAAAAGATTAGATCAGACTAACGGCGATGTTACACTGGACGATTTTTGATGCAACATTGTGCGCTAAACGTTAATATAGTGTAACATAACGCGCGCTAAAGTGTTTGGGCGAATATTGTTCTGCAACACGGTGCTGCAACAAAAAGTGCATTAAAATCGAAGTACGATCTATGTTACACGATTACAATTTTTAGCGCAACGCTGTTGTGCTAAAAACCTTCGTCCCGTGTAACATATATCACCTTAAAGTTTTTCAACAACCGGATCAAATCCTCTCTTTTAAAACAGACAGGTACTGTTGACAATGATACAGGAGAATTATTGCATGCCACTATGGTTGTTATCCGTTACAAAAACACCTGTTACTTTTCATGAATAATTGTACATTATAATCAGTTCATTATATTTCAACTATTAAAAAGTAAACATTTTAGTTTTTCACACAGTAATACAATTAAGTTTTGGCATTTTATATTTTAGATGTATATTATGGCAGTTTAAATGGTAACTGTCAATATTTCGCTCTGCTAGTGGAAAATTAAACTCCAGTTGGCAATTAATAAATGACTTTAAGACCTTATTATCAACAGACAAAAACCAGAGAGTCGCATATAGCTGAATTTAAAATCTCAATATCATACTGAGCACAACTCACATGACGTACAATTTGGGTTATGTCTCGCTTGTCAAGTTCGAAGACTCCAGATGTCACTCACTTTTAAGTATTTGAATACTTAAGTGAAGATAGTTATTCTTTTAAAAGGCTACAATCACTATCTCGAGTCAAAACATCTTAAAAGGCTGTTGCTCTAGTGGCTGACGGAAGAAGGCTGTTATCTTTTTGTATTTCAAGCAAAACATGGAATTCATTTTATAACAAACTTTTTTTTGAAGCAAAACGCTGTAAAAAGTTGGTTTCAAATTTACTGTTTTGTTGAGAACAGTGCATAGTATTGCATCAAAGGCAGCGATATAATATAGCGTTTTGTTGACTGAGTGCGTGGTACGTGTGCTGTGTACTGTTCAAACCCTGCTTGAAAAGATCAGCTCGCATCTCAGTTAAAAGCAGCTCATGATCACGTCCGAGCAATATCAATCATGTTTAATTTCTCAGATATAGGAATACTTCTCTCAAATGATTCTTTGATATTTCGCGGTAACTGTTAGAAAATCGTATGATACTATCACAAGGCCAAAAACGAAACATTTAAACATATACTTACAAACAGAGAGTCGTAGTCATTGTCGAAGAAGGGAAAAGTAGCCGAAATCGATAGTTTTCCAGAGCTTCCATCGTCGTTCAACGGGACGCTCAAATCTCCGCTTCCTGCTCCATAAGGGAAAAAGGATTTCAGGGGAAGCAGCAAGACCTTCGAGACAACGAGACTGAATATAAACAGAGAAAGCGCCAGCGCCAGCGGTTTCTCAACTATGGAGGTAAACATCGCATTAAGAAGAAAGACTAAATGTCCAAGTTATTATGTATAAGTTTCAACTGGTCTGTTGCTCTCGAAACTATGAAATGTTTTTAACATCGCGGGAATAGCTTTGACGACGTTTTCATGGCGTGCTTGTGATCACATTTAATAATATTCACATACTTCCGGGATGTCATGTCTATTTTTAATGGCAGTCAGGAACTAAAGCACGTCCGAACTATTAATAATGCAATGGCTTGATAATGTCAAGGTTTCTTTGTCGCATTTTTAATACTTGTGGTCAGATATTACTTTAGATAGCAATAAAAATATTTTGAAAGGAAAAGCTCCCTCAGTAACCAAAACGAAGCACTGTATCGTTCTAAACCGTGAAAGCTTGAGTTCTTCCTTTAACTTTGTGTAGCTGGAAAACATACTTTGTTTTGGCTTTTATTATTCTTAGGATCGATTCTAGAAAACTCGAAACATAAATCAAACTGTCTGGATCATAATATGCTTTCGATTTCAGACTGACAGCATAAACGTATCTGAATATCTGGCAGCCGAGTTGATATAACGCGACTGAGAAATACATAATTTGGCCGAATTGTAAACAATATAAATTAAATCAGCCCTGATTTGTCACGAACTTTCGACATCTGCATGGAGAATAATATAATTATAATACATGCGAAACAGAAAATAGTAACCGTCTATCTGATGTAAATGTGACAATTCAACTCAACTGAAAACTCTACAACTGAAGTGTCTACTGCATCATTAATAGGTTATTTCCGAATTACGCGCCACTGCCCACAAACAATAACTTCAAAGCGTGTTCATACATTTGCTGTAGTTGTGGCCTATTACTAAAATAATATGCAGAGTTTGACAAATGTAAACTGCAGAAAACGTATAGAGCTACTCTCTGTAAAGTTGGACTACAATTGAATACGATCGAAAATCAAAATCTCCTAACTTTCTCTGAGATGTTAAGACGGTTCACCATCGCGTTTCTCGGTTATGGGTGTGCATGTTCGGGAAATAAAGGCAAACTTTGATTTTCGTAATATCGTACCACGACAGACAAATAAGATCAAAGTTTTGTTTTCAAATGTTTTGATCGTGATCAGCGTTGCCATGACAACGTACTAAAATCCTTTCAATTTTGTGTAGCTTGTATATAAAGTCAGAAAGTCTCTTTGCAAAGTTAGATCTAGATTTTGAGAAAATGAGTGCCGTTTAAAATTGAAAGGGGTCAAAACAATCGGCCCGCCGATTGTACAAATATTCCGACGCGAAATTCGAAACCATTACGAAACATTTCCGAAACCATTTCGAAACTTCGAATCCATTCCGAAATAAAAAAAGTTAAGTTTTGACAAGTGTCATTCATAAACATGGTTTCCACGGCAACAGAGGAGTATCTAACGCTATGATTGGCACATCAAATTGTCCACTAATAAATTTTAGGAAAACTCGGAAAGTTTCAAGTTGATGGCATTTACCGTTTAGAAATGGCGAAAGAAAATGTCCTTGAAGGGGCCGATTCGCGACATCTCGAGAGAGTTATATGAAGAACTTTCAGTGCCACCTTAAATTTTTGAAACATTTAAGGTGGCCCCAGAATTTATTCATATAATTTTTTAATATAACTGTCAAAACGTTCTCCATCATATGCTAATAAAAATCTAATAATGGGGGTCACCGAACTCATTTTTGAGAAAACTGCACTTGAATGTCGAAAATAGGGTCCTTTTTAGGCCTTTTGCGAGATTCTGATGGGTAGTGATTATTAGCGGCTTTTTTCCTTTCACGTACACAACACACTCCTGCATGTAAATGATATAATGTAATGCAGTGGTAATGATTTGACAATGTGATGAGTGTCATGTGAGGTTGATTTACGTCTGTCACACGACCCTCTGATTGGTTGTGCGTACTTTTGAAGCTAATCGTTAGCTTTTCCTGCTATCACACTGTCATTTCATTTACACCAATTTCAGACAGTCAAGCGAAAACGTCTCTAATGTCTCAACCCAGAAGAGCCGTGGACTATGGACAAAAGATATTCATGTTATAAATTATTTTATTTACAATTCAAAGAACATCATAGAGCATTTAGTCACAGCCTGGAACTACAAAAGTCCTCCTCTATATTTTTTTAAAACTGCTTTTAGAAAATATCAGTGCACCGATGAAAATTGATGGTCATACTAATGAGAAACTGGGATATTTTTAGTGTGCCCTTATAACTACACTCGCGATTTATTGGAAAAGGTCTAAGCAAGAATAACTGAACAGGGGGTAAACCAAGGGAGGTGTGATTTTTCCGAATTTATTTCGTGTAGCTTTGATAAAAAATACCGTAAAAATGTATTAGAAGTTTTACTTATATGAGCTCAAATTTCTATTACGTTTTTGACAGGAAAACGACTCTTCTCTAAATGTATATAAATGCATATAATGTTTATAAGTTATTTAAGGACCTCTTTGAAATTTACTTCGGTGTAAGAAATAGAAAGGAAAGGAAAAAGATAAGCATACAGTACTTAGCAATTTATAACGTACATGATTGCAACAGTAAAATGTCTGTCTCATCCTTCACCACAGACCATTGACAATTTAGTGCTTGCACTTCCCTATTTTGAAACTTCTTGGTGTCTAAGTGGAAAGAAACACAACAAATATCTGCCATGTACCAAGGTATATAATTAACTAGGATTTGGCAGTGTGTCAGTTTCTTTTCAGAGATACCGATTTAAAATGTTAATCTTTCAAATGCAGGCTTCGAGTGACCAGCCCGAAATACAAGAAGTGTTTTGTTTGCCACAAAAAGCCAGGAAGCATATGTTTTTTATTCTAGTTTTATCGAATCAGCAAGTTCAAGCAATATCAACCAATGATCTACTTTTGAAGGGGAATTTATGAATGATATTAAAAATTGTTCAAAATCAATTAATGCTTTCATGAAAATAATGGAGACAGGAGTTCGTTAAATATATATATACTCGATTTCACTAAAATAATATCAACAATACTGAGTGTTGACTTTATTAAGATCTCTGTCCTCTGTCCTCTGTCCTCTGTCCTCTGTCCTCTGTCCTCTGTCCTCTTGCACTTTTTAACTCTTCATTTTATAATACCACTTTGTGAACGGCAGTTTTAGCAACTGACACTTTCTATATACACTCAGTTGCATTCTGGGTAGTCTACAATCGCCCACAATCAGACATTTATTCTGTCATAATTTAGTAGATTTTCAAGAAGTTGATCTATTGTCACTAGTTGCTGGCAGTTCACATCTCGTCCAACTCGAGCAAATTGAACACGGCCCTCAGGTCCCAACTCTTCCATTAATTGTTGAACCGTTTTCCTTGGAGTTTCATCCTGCTGAAGCATGTGCAATCTTTCCTCCAGGCCATTAATTAAGCTAGCCTTATCCAGCTGACGAGCAAGCAACAATCCTTTGACACAGGTCTCGAGACCTGTCGAATAACACAAGTGAACGTCACTATAAGAGATACTGATAGTAATAATAATATTAACAACATCTTACCTGGCTGTGCGAAGATACGGCTTTTATCTTCGAGTGTCGAATGTAGTAAAAACACGAGTGAGCGCAGCGAACGAGTTTGTTGCAAAATTCGACACGAGAAGAAAAAAGCCGTATTTACAAACTGCTATGTAAGTTTCGTTTTATCATATGAAAATCCATAAGAAAAAACGAACTTCTGAGCCAGCAAATAAAAAAAATTCAGCTATAATATAATAACCAACGATATTTTATATATACAAAGATATGACTTTATGACTTTTATCAACGCTGTTAATACTCGGTATCTTATGGATTTTCATGTGATAAATCACATTATTCCTCGTGTAATGTTGGGATAAATGAACACTCGTAAATTATTCAAAGACCACACATTGCACTCGTTTATGTTCCTGCAATTTTGTTAGTCTTCGAAAAATTGACCTATACTCATTTATTCCAAATTGCACACGAGACCATGTGATTACCTATACATGCATATCATATCTTATCATATTATATCATATATCATATCATAACTTATCATATTTTATCATAATTATCATATATATCATCATATCATATCACATCATATCACATTTTATCATCCCTGCAAATGATTTCAGCCAATCAGCAGCCAGATCTGGCCAGGTCACTGTCCTGATTTCCAACGAATCAAGTCACTGTCCTGATTTGGCCGGCAGCAATACTGACGGTGTTTGCTTCTCATTCAAAAATTGCAGCGAATGTCGATAAAGCGTCAGTGTACAATGTATTTTACTCAGGGATTGAGCTTCTAAACATACATTGTTTCGACAAACTGAAGAATTCCCGCCAAAACCTGTCGACGGCCGTCACTCCGTTCTCGCGCTCGGGAATTTCGAGATGTACACACAAATCGCACTGTTGATGAAAATTCTCGATTTTCTGTGCTTATTTAAAATATGTGATGATGAATGATAACCTTAACTCTGGGGCCAACAGAAACCAAACGGGTGAAGAATCGCTGCGAGGAAGAGATAGAATAGGACAGGACAGGACAGAGCAGGTTAGAACAGGACAGGACAGGACAGGACAGAGCAGGTTAGAACAGGATAGGACAGGACAGGACAGGACAAGACAGGACAGGACAGGACAGAGCAGGTTAGAACAGGATAGGACAGGACAGGACAGGACAGGACAGGATAGGACAGGATAGGACAGGACAGGACAGGATAGGACAGGACAGGACAGAGCAGGTTAGAACAGGACAGGACAGGACAGGACAGGACAGGACAGGACAGGACAGATCAGGAGAGAACAGGATAGGA
>JANVCH010101081.1:0-21297 GCA_025505405.1 Epizoanthus rinbou | reverse complement strand
TTTTTTCTAAAAAGCCCAAAAGCGCTTTACAATATGAAAAAATACATAATTTTAGAACTACTTCAATAAAAACTGTCTATATTACAATATGATAAAATTCCAGATAACAAGATAAAATTGGTAAGTAATAAATGTTAGTTAAAAGCTTGTTTAAATAAGAAAGTTTTAATCTTTTTATTAATAGTGTTTAAGTAGTCACTGCGCTTTAAGTCTAGTGGAAGGGCATTCCATAATCGAGGTGCGCAGATATAGATAATAGGTCACTCCGAAAAATTCTGACTGTCACTTTAGCATAAGGTAGGTGAGCGATGCAATGGATCCACACCTGCTGACAACAAATAAAACCAGACAACAATTTAAAAACTCTTGTAATTTATTAATATACATGTCACATTTTGCATCTTGGTGACAATTTGCAGGTATGAACATTTTTGTGAATTTGTAACATCGTTGCCATTTATAGTAGCATAAAAGTTATCTCAACATATATAATTAATATTAATAATTACATTGTTCCAACGTGGTATTTACACTGTTATCAAGAAGAAACATACACATCTTTTTCTCAACTACAATTATATAATACAGACTGTAGGTGGGTGGGGGGTGGAGGTTCAGTAGCCAAATCCATAAGTACTTTTGCTTACTGAATCCAGAATCTACTGCTACAATACAACTTGATAGTTAAATCCAAAATTATATCAGCTTATTCTGTGGAAATTATGTAAAAATCTGCAACCTGAACAAACCTTGAAAAAAGATCTGTCCATGTGCAAACTTCTTTCACCTCCCTCCTGTAATAAACTCATTTAGCAAGTCACTTCATCCAGAGCGAATTCAACCGATATGTTAATAAAATCCACACAAGGATTATAATTATACATGTACATGTACTTTAAGAGCCCATGTAGTGTTTTCAGTCAGTGTGTTCAAGAATATTCAAATACTGTTCACAATTTTCCTGATAAACTATCAAGACCCTCCAAGGGGTTAATACAACAGGTGACATTGCATCAAAAACAGGAGACAAAATGAATGCCTAGGAAATCAACGACATGCGACAGGAGATTACTGAGAACAATTATTGATAAGTGTTGGCAATGTTCATCTGGTCACAATTTTGTTCATTTCTCAGGCAACAGTAGTGACAAAGTGACAGCAACACCCCCCCCCCTCCCCCCCACCCTTTGGGCATCTTCATTATTGGTATCAGTAGAGATATCGAATGGTCTTTGTGAGCATGCGAGCAGAGCATTTTTTTTGCGAGCACAAGCAAGCGAGCACTGAATTAAGGAAATTAGCAAATTCGAGCAATTTTGCGAGCAATTCGAGCAAGAGCCAAATTTTGCAAGCACTCAAAAATTTTGAAGGACCATTCAACATGCCTACAAGTAGCTACTTGACATTTTAACACAAGGAGCATTAGTAAAACAAACCTACGAAACATACAATCATGTACTAAGGTGAAAAATGAAGTCAGACATTTTGCCAGAAACATGATTTCAGAATCATTTTTAACCCTGAATGACTGCTGTACATGTCTGTCATGAACCACTAACGATGTTGTCCCATGCATTTTCCACTAGGCAAGGACTTGCAATAACTGTTGTTTGGCTCACTTTGGTTTTCTTTTGGTATACAATAAAATATAATACTTTTATGCATCACCAAAATAATACACAGGTCTATGCAACTTCAGTAGAACATGTCCTGGCTGGCCAATGCTTGTACTATTCAGCCCTGTTGTGAAATCTATGTAAACATATGAACCTGTATTACAGTGCGACTACGGATACTGGGGTCATTTTGATTTAGCTGACTGAAAGAAACAAACTGTACAATAATAATTGTCTGGAATCAAACCCACAAACTCCAATTATATTGTTTTAAAAAAGTTGTGTTGTGACTGACTGCTCTTTTGCAAATGACCCTGGTTTCTGTAGTTGAACTGTAAGGAAAAACTGAAATATATGCCTTATTCAAAAGCAATGAAGCAGTCCTTTCTACCAATAGATATCTACTCTTTCTGTGTAAAGCACTTTAATAATTATATCTAGATGTATAATTATGTACTATAGATACAATAATTATTGCAAATAGTGATTGCCTACCTAAATCCTGACCAAATTAGTATTTCTATATCTTGGTATTTTCTCTTTAATAACATTAAACTTGATAACGGGGGAGTAGCAAAATGAGTCCTGTTTGTATAGTCTGCTTGTGAAATTGTCAATAATTGTGAATGGCCCCAAGTAATAATAATAATAATAATAATAATAATAATAATAAAGATTTATTGGTAATTCCACGAGGTGGCTATTCTATTACCATATGCTAAAAATATTCACATGAATGGAACTTGACAGTAATCTACTCACACAATGGATACACAACTTTAATTTTCAAGCTAGCTTAAGAAAAGTCATCTGATTGTACCAAATAACTTTGAGGGTAGATTTCCTTGTGGTACTGTATTAATTAATGACTGGATCAAAGAATAATAAGGGCAATACATGACTAGGAGAGCTGAATAACAGCTTGGTCAACTCTTGTGTATTGTCAACAACAATGAGAGCCGACACAATTTGCACAACAAAAGTCATTGACTTTCATCAATGTTTGAACAATCGTCATGTTCAAAGTGGATGACAGTGTGTGCGAGTTGATGGTCAAAAGAGAGTGAGGCTACGTTCACATGGTACTGGACGAATTTTTTCGACCGGCTGAAAAATGAACACGGAACTGATGAACCAGGTTGAATGGTTAGGCGTCTAAATTTTCGTACAATTAGTGTGGTTATGTGTGAACAGAACACCTAAACGTACACACTTTTGACCGGTCGAAAATCTTTTTGGTACTGTGTGAACATAGCCTGTGTCTTAACTCTCAGCAACTCTCCTGCTCAGATGGTCTGGCCTTAATAAAAAGTAGCAACCACTTGTGAAAGAAAATTAATTGTCAAATTCTCAATGTCACATTTTTTGTAAGAATTATTTTATGGAAAATTGATGTATATTTACTCAACAAAATGACATTGACTTGTTTTTGGTCCCAATCGTTTCCTTTTCTTTCAACTAACTTGAAAGTCCTAAAAGACATGAAATATGTACTTCCAATATTATATACAAGTCTTGTACATAGCAAACCAGCATTGTAAAAAATTGTCATTATTAAAATATTTTAAAGAACAAAAAAATATCAAAATTTAATATGTGAACAGTTTGCAAGGTTTGCACAACATAACTTTGAGATTACACAATTCTAAGACTTTTCCATGGTAGAAAATCTTTTTTTTTCCAGGAACCTGTCCTATCTTATTTCATGGCACCGAACCATAAAACGAATGTTTAACTACAAAACCACTGAGTTGCAAGAGTTTGACATAAATTTTGTTCAAGCTGCTTCCAAATAATTAATTTACCAAAACACAGGTACCAGTTTATGTAAGCCTTGGCCCATTTTCTGCAAAACATTTCTCTACAAAATTTTAGAAGTTTTACTTCAATGGCATAGATGAATTAAACAAGGTTTTATTCCCTAGGAGTAGTCAGGGTCCTGAAAGAACACTTTTGAATTCCTTGAGTTTTTACTCTAAATTATTATTAAATTCTGCCGAGTTTGTGATAATTCCGCAAGTTACCTAGCCCAACTCCCTTACACTGTATTCTCATTTAATACCAAGCTGTTCACATTTGTATTGATATGGAAGAAAAATGTTGATAAACTGGCCACTGGACCACTTGAAAGGGATAACTAGTACTCAGCTCCAGATATTAATCAATGCCCACCTGCTGAGAATAGGGTTCAAGTGCGACCCAACTACGTGCTTAGTTCTTTTAGCCTGTAGGACAGGCAGTTTGGGGGCTATGAGGCTAAGTTCTTTAAACAATATCTTTCAATAATTCATCATGATGAATACCCTAGAAGTTAATGGCTTGTCGCAGCTTTAACTACCGGTATACCAGCACCATTTTGAATTTTATGACATGAATAAGGTCACTGTGCTTCATGTCTGATATAGTAACAAAATAAAATAAATAAAGAGATATTAATATTAAAAATAAAATAATTCATTTGAAATTTTTATACCCAGATAACAATCCATCTACTTTCAAAACAGCTACAAATGAAAATATTTCTTTCCATATAAAGTATAAATAGTTGCATGAACTGAACATAGTGGCTGACACATTTGTGTGACCAAGAGAATGGCTACCCAGATTTGAAAATATCAAATATAAAACTATTCATTTATTTTATCATAATTTATGGGCTACGTTTTGCCAATCAGTATTGACAATATTAGATTAGATTGAGAGTTGATACTTCAAACAACCAATCTTGACCATTCTTTACTCACAGAATGTCTTGGACACCTGTGATGTGCTAAGGTTGCTCACTGAACCATTTCGAACATCTGTTATAAACGAGGTACGGTTGGTCACTTAACAGTTTGGGACACCTGTGATAAGCTACATGTATGACTGGTCACTAAACAATTTGGAACACTTATGATAAGCTACGACCTGTCACTAAACAATTTGGGACACCTGTGATAAGCTATGACTGGTCACTAAACAGTTTGGGGCACCTGTGATAAACTATGACTGGTCACTAAACAGTTTGGGACACCTGTGATCCATGTGCTAAGGATTTTGGGAAATGTGTGATATGATAAGGTTGGTCACAAAAGAAATTGAGATACACGTACCTATGGTAGGTCAGAACAACATGGGAAACCTGTGATAAAACATGGAAAAACATTTGCTCTAAAATAACAATTCAGAAACTGTAATAAATATGCATATTTTACCTATTAAATTTCTTCCAAATTCAAACTATTTAACCGAAACATGTCACTAGTTCTTTTTAGTGTATATAACAGCATCTGAAGAGACTGTGTGTGAATGGACTGCAGTGTGCAATGGTTCGTTTGATGGCTGTAATTGGTTTGAAGAACCTGTTGTGGCAACGGTATGTAGTAATGAACTAGTTGATGCTTTAATTGGCTTTAGAGGTGGAGGTTTTCCTGGTATTGTGTAGATTGTCTTGCTGTGGACATCTTGCAGTAATCGTGGACGTTTGATGTCAGTCTCAAGTTTATCTGCAGCTGACTGTACAATCACAGATGTTGGAACACACGACTGTTGCTGTTGCTGCGACAACTGACTTATGTAACCATGGTGATGGTGATCTGGGCTGTGATGCAAGGATGCCATCATGCTTGGGGTGTGATGATGCACCGTTGTGCTATGAGATGCCGTCGGGACACCAGTTGAGACAGGGGTAGACTGTTGAATGCCATCAGAAGTGGCCAGATGGCTTGGCCCTGTGCTTCCACCCAACATCACACCATTTCCAGTTCTTGCCCTGGCAAAACTGTGAGGACTCGAGGCTCTGCTTGATGCTGCACTTTCATTCTCATCCAAGAACCTGTCCATGTAATCCCTAAAAAGAAGTTGCATAATAATTTACAACTTTAAATTGTAGCTCAGATGAAAACAACATCAAGAGCAGGGTTCCTGCAGCTAACTGACAAAATTTAAGACCTTTTTAAGACTTTTTAAGACACAAATTTTGAAAATTTAATACCTACATAAATTATATATTTTTTTCAATCTTTTAATTATTCAAAATTAAAGTTACAATACAGGCCAATTATTTACCCATAATGGGCTATTCCAAATTTAATCTGCACCCCCTGTTGAGGAACCTTTTCCATACTAAGGCTGACAAATGAGGGGGAGGGGGTGTGACTAATTTTATGATTAAACTCTCTGCAGCAGTCAGGATGCCCATGAACAGCCTGTGCAGCAGTAAGCAATGGTTGCCACAGGCTGTGCATGACAACACTGTCTCAAGCAGTAAGCAGCTATTGCAATTAGCTTGCACAGTATTATAATTATAGTATGATGGTAAGAGGAATTTATCAACATGTCATTTGTCAGATTGTGGGCTGAAGAGTTAAACCATGCATGCTTACAAGCTGCAACTGAAGCAACGCGTCTGAAGCATGTGGAACAAACTTACGTGATTCCTGGATGAAAAGCATATTTCTTCTTGCTAAGCCGTGACTGACAGGCAAAGGCATCATGGCGTTCTGTTTTCTTCCACAAGTAGTAGAACTGAACTAATTCACCAACAGTTCTTGACATAACCTGCAACACAGAATTGACGTTCTCATCATATTTTAGCCTCTGACATAGTAGAAGACAAGGAAAGCAGAGAAAAACTTAGCTTTGCCTCTCAAATAAGTGCCCCCTCCCCTTGATTAACTGTGCCCCTCGAATAAACAGCCCCTTCCCCTTGATTAACTAGCACCCCCTCCCCTTGACTAACTGTGCCCCTCAAATAAGTACCCCCTCCCCTTCATTAACTGTGCCCTTCAAATAAACAGTCCATCCAAAGTGATAGTTGAGGAAATGTAGTCAACAGCACAGAACTACATCAGCAGATGGTATACCTGAGTGTATCATGCACTATTCCAAACTCTTAACTACAATGCTCTAGGTACTACATGTAGAATTGAGGATTAACTCATTCATGAATAGGATTTTACAAACGTTTAAATTTCAAAGATAATAATTCATTAATTTTGATTACTTACCTTAATTTGTTGAATTTGTTTGAAGTCCTTGCCAAACATCCGTAGCCCTGTTAAAGCCAATGAAAGAGTTCATACAATCATGTATATATATGTATATAATGATTTTATTGAGTAGAGATACCGAATGAATAAGGAGTCGTTATTTTCTTAACAGCAGACATAAACCCATCTACTGTACTTTATGAATGATGATATGAACGAGGATACATGTATACAAGTCATGTACTTACCACTCTCAAATTCTCGACATTCCTCTTCAGACCACAATGCCATTTCTAGACAAAGGAATTGTCATCATATTAAAATGGTGAGGGTAATACCAACAGCTTAATGCATTAAACTGTGGCCACAATCAAGTTACAGAGTTTGAGTACTTAAATAAGTCAACATTTTATTTCGCCATTTGCAAATGGTCAATCCTATCAACTTGAAACTTTCTGACTTTTCCCAATTGAAAACTTATTAGCAGACAATTTGATGTGCCAATCATAGCTGTAGATACTCCTTTGTTGCCATGGCAACCATGTTTATGAATGACACTTTTGTCAAAAACTTAACTTTTTCTGAAAATTTAATTTACTCTGATTTTTTCCACAGAAATTATAGATCTAGCTTAGCACAGGACAATTCTAGGTTTTTTAATTAATTTCAAATCAATTAAGGCAAAATTCTGACGTCATCAAAAATCCAAGATGGCCGCCATGAAAAACAAGATGGCGTCTTTGTGACGTCACATAACGTCATAATTGAATTCGCTAATTGCCAAAATGTACATCATGGATCAATTAACTAATCTACTAATTATGGCTCTGCTACCTTTTATAATAAGAAAATTAAAGAGAGGGGGATTGAGGGATTGAGCCCCTCCCCCCCCGGCCTTCCTCACACCAAAAATAGCCCGGCCCAGATAGGGTTAAGATATATAGATGATCTTACATGGCTGTGCGAAAATCGGCTTTTATCTTGGATTTTCGAAAGTAGCAACACACGAGTGAGCGCAGCGAAGGACTTTGTAGCAAAATTCCACACGAGAAGATAAAAGCCGTATCTTCAAACAGAAATGTAATTTTCTTTTTCTCATATGAAAATCCATAAAAATAAACGAACTTCTGAGCCAGCGAACAAAACATTCAGCTGACTTGTTTCAAACAAGCATAAATTAACCAACGATATTTTGATATGTACAAATGTATGACTTTTCTCAACATTTTTTAATACCTATGTTTTTCCCAGTATTTTCGAGCAGTTACTAAAATTGTGCTCAAGGCAGTTTGTTTTTGTGTTCACATGTTTCCAATTCTCTTCTTAACATCTGCACTTGTCTTCGCCTGCACCTAGCATGGCAGAGTGTACCTCTCTGATGATGATCAAGTAGATAGAAATATGCTAATATATACCACAAGTATAGGTAATCACAAGGTTCCAAGTGCAATTTGGAATAAATTATAATAATAATAATAATTTTATTACTTCTATTGCGCAGGATCCATGGGAAGATGTTCGCATGCGCATTGCATAAATTATATTATAATTACAAATAGTATCAAATTGGCACAAGTACATTTTTTAAAGATTAACAAAATTGCACGAGCGAAAGCAAGTGCAATTTGTGGTCTTTAAAGAATACGAGTGTGCTCATATATTCCAAAATTGCACGAGGAATCATGTGATTACTTGTTAATCATATACAAAAACAAAAATTATATTATCTCTAGATAGATTTGATTCCTTTCCAATTGACTTTGTGTGGCCATTTTCTCTGACGCCTTGAGCTTCAGTTCTAGTCATTTCCCTCCATCGAATGCATGTATACATGTTCTGCTTCATGAAGTAAATGTTTTTAACAGGTCGCCGTTCAACTTTTGCATGTTGGATTATGTTATTTGCTTCAGCTTACAATAATTTGTTCAAGTAAATCTGTTTCCAAAGCTTCATTCAACATAACAACACAAACACAAAATGGCGGTACGTTTGTTTCCAACTCGTTCCCAGGACCATCCGCATATTAGCTGTGATCTGACTGGCTCATGTTTCTCAGTTGGCCAATCAGCGTTTGTTTGTTTTTTTAAAAAACTGCCAATCAGAATGCAGAAATTTGTGTTGCTGTATGATCATATCGGGATATACTCAATTTGCGCTTCTAAAGCGACAAAGGGGTAAAGACAATCCTACTGGTGCAATGGCCGCCCTAAATCATACTTATTTTAGCAGTGTGGAATTTTGAATAATTTCGTACTTTTTTAATTCTTGAAACCTGCAAGAAACTGTACAAATGTTTGTCCTCAGCACAGAGTGACGAAACGGCAATCAAAGATCTAATCAAAACACGAAAGTACAAAACTACACTTTCCTCTTTTAAATCCAAGATCAAAACTCATTTGGCCACACATCAATTTATTCGACTTTTTGCTATTATTTTATTATTGTAATTATTGTAGTGTAACGTGATGTATTGTTAAGTGTACTGTATTGTTCAGGCCTCCATTTAAACCAGCTTTCGCTGAACTGGACACGCCTGGCTAAATATTGCAGATAAATAAATAAATAAATAAATATTCCATCTAAAGTGATTTTTGAGTCGGGATTCGGGATTCTCAAGCAAATCGGGAAAATCCCGTCTAAATCGGGACGGTTGGGTTTGAAAGCAAATACTACACAAATTTCAAAAAGGGATGTAGTTCTCTATATTATTACAAAACGTGCAACTACCGTTTGATCAATTCAAGTTGGCACATTGTTGTGTGTCACAATTAAGTATCTGTTGCCTGCTATTACAGAGTGATAAGAGCGACAATGAAACCACCCCGAACACTCTGGTGGTATCAGCAAATACATTTAGACTGGCAACTTCGAAACATGTCGATACGAGAATTGAAACAATTTGAAGTAGCTTCTATCCAGTGTTTTGATTTTGCGTGCGTTTACTCCTTCCGTCCTCAATCGCTTTTTTGTTGCCTGACATTAGTTATCCCCGCAAAACGTTTGACATTATACTAACGTTGCACAAATGACATGAAATATTCTGAAGTGCTTTGCAACTACACCTACTAGTCTTGATTGACATTTGTATAAACAACTTTTTATTCTCGTGTAGGTTGTAGACCATATCCACAGCTATGAGCTAGAGCCTTCAAATTGTGTGCTATAGTGTAATTCCGGCGCAGACGTTTGGCGAATTTCAATACTATGCGCACCAGTAAAGCCATTCATAAATTAGTCTATTAACTACAACAAACATTTGCGTCTTCGATTCATTTTTCTGTGTCGGCTATTTGTGGTATTTAAATCTGCTGTTAACACATTTTCAAATCGTGTTCTTCGCCTTCGTGTTTGCAGTACTCCAGGTCTGAGGTTTCTGCGGAGGGTGGTCTTCGTCTATTCTTGTGTGTACTTTGTCCTTTAGTAATTGTCCAATATCACCTTCTGATCGAACAGTGAATCTTTTCTTTGATGGCGATTCCATTGACATTGTGTTATAAAATGTCTTAACCGAGAACTGAAGAAACGAGCTAGATACATCTTCGAAATAACTTACAGTAGTCAGGTGACCAATAATCAAGTGATCTGCTTGACTGGAACACGTGCGGCTCATGTGCAAAAGGGTGCGACGCTTTCATCCGGGGAGACCGTCCATAACTGTCCAATCAGATGACTCTATTTCAGATAAGATTTATTTTGCATGTAACAAGAGTTTGTTTACCCTCAAAAATTAGGGAGTTTAAGAAACCAGTACGGCAACGCGTACTGCTACAACGACGGCAGAAAACAAAAGGTTTAATTACAGAATACAATACACTGCACGTGTGAATGCACAAAACTGACCACCTGGCCCCCGTCGTCTTCAGAAATACAACGTAAAAACTCAACTCTTGAGTTCGGTAGCCAACGTGAACGTTGAAATACGAATTGCCCGGTTGTTAGTTTGGCTTTAACACGGGGGACTCCGGTTTCTAGAATATCTTCACACAAGGAACAATAAAAACGAAAGGAAGATACATAAATAAAAAGAGAAGCGGAGAAAGTAGTATTTCATCAGCCGTCGTCGTAGCCGTCCTAAAGTCCCTATTTTAAAATAACGTTTCCCCTGCCAGAGAAACCAGGTTAAGGGTTAAGGGCAAGAATTTCATTTGAAATCCTCAGATCCGTGCATCTGAGCATCAGAGGATCAAGGACACCTTTTCACAGAAACATTTACGAAACAGTGGATTATTTTAAAATTAATGTTAATTCTGCTGATTTACTCTGAAGTTTTTTAGATATTATTCTTCCGCTTTCTTGTTTTGCATAATTTTTAATTGAAAGATATTTTAGCCTTTCCTACATGTATTTTATTGTACTGTAATATTTTTATCGAATTAAAGGGGTATTTATAAAGAAATTTATAGCTATGATTAGCACAACAATTTTTCTGCTAATAAACTTTGGGCGATTCGGATTCGATTCAGATATCGAAGTTTACATGAAAGGAGCGTTTAAAAGTGCTAATAATATAGAACCAGACATTTACTGATTTAGCGTTAATTAGAAAACAGGGCGGAAAATCCTTTTCTGTCCTCCTGTATTAAGGACGCCTTTAACAACATAACGGTGTCCTACAAACTCTCTTAGTGGCAAAGACAAAATATCAAATGGCCAACGAATTTCCTGAATATACTCGGGAGATATAAAGTCTTCTATTTTGGGAGAAGTGAAATTTTGATCATCTGAACACAGTTATTGGAGGGCACTCGTTATGAATGTCGGCGAGTTCTCTGTACGTTATATGTTTTTGATCTCTATATCCTTTAGGTTTCCTGGACTTGACCCTGCACAAAACACAAAAGGTTTTGAAATGCAAATGAACGACTATCCAATAAAAACATTTGGGCTCACACGTAAAACAAAACAATATGCAGGGTCACAATTCGTTCAACCTAAAACAAAGCAGCTTTATACATCGCCTTTGAAGTTTGCAAAGTTTCATAACCAGTCAGTTCTAACAACTAAGATCTAACATTTCGTAAATACCTTTGTATTGTTTTACAATAATCGGAGAGAGTTCCGTCAAAATGTTCGTACAACAGAAATGGATAGGAAAAGGTTTTTCAGCAATGTAGCCGCATTCGAATTAGTTTGAACTCGGGAAGAACGCGAAACAGGTTCTTACAAATGTTGAAAGAATACCTGGGAAGCTAAAGGAATTACCTATTCTTAAGCTTGGCTGTTCGACGTGTGCTACATCGCACAATACAATAGCCCGGCCAACTTACACAAGAACCAATGATAGCATTTCAATCACTTTAGTTGCAAAAATGCTAGTATCAAAATAGATGATCAAGTGAATTATGAACTAACCACAATATCCAATTTATCAATTTCCTATCCACTTAGGAGGAAACTATCAAGGGCGAGGAATCTGGATTGGACTCAATGATCTCACAACTGAAGGAACATTCATCTGGAGTGACGGGTCAGCGGTTACTGCCACCAATTGGTTACCTGGGCAACCCAACGCGGCACACAAACTAGAAGACTGTGTAAAGATTGAGGATTCTAAGTTGCACGATGTCTCCTGTGGATGGCAAATGTTTTCTGTTTGTAAAAGGCCATGACAACTATTTCCTGAACTGGTCAAGGTGGTCTAACCTTGTTGCTTCAGATCAACTGACATAACATAATACGTATTTGTTGTCTTATCGCTTATACATCGTTTGACATTAATGTCAATTGATGTCTAATCAAGAGGGTAAGATCCGTGAAATCAAAGTATGCACAAGTAAATAAACCAGTAATATGTTTTTCAGACATGAAAAGAAGGTTGTTTTGTCCGCAATTTGGTTTTCTTTGATTTTCCACGGGATTTCCAGAAAGTATAGAATTCCAGTTTATTCCAGGAGTACTAGCCTGCTTACAGACGCTAATATTTTCAATAATCGATTGTTAGCATGGTTAGGGTTAAGACTAAAGGAGTACAAATCCTTCAGTAATTTTTTTAAATACTCCACAGTTGAACTTGTGTCACACAGTACCCTCCATCCCTGTATTTCTACACCCACATGATCAGTAACTTTTTCAACAAAAAAGACCGCCAAACACATAGAAACACATGATATATATATATCAGCCCAACTGACAGGATATTAGTCTAGATCAGCCTACAAAATAGAGTATGTGATGCGAGCAGAAGTTTCTTTAACCTGTTAAGATAAAATATTCAAATATTACTGACATGTTTAACATTTGCTATAGACTATTGACTCTGTCGGCGGTCTCAAAGCCACTGCTGCCTTTGTGGTCAGAGGTTAGCATAAATACGTATTTATAGAATCGTAGAAACAAACAAGCACGAACCGTAGCAAAAGCACGATGCGGGAAACGATATGATATCGTGAAAAATCAACCAAACAATTGCCCCGAGCTATACACGATAGATACAAGAAATATAAACAAAATCGGTTTTTAAAAAGCACAAGCGCATTTCACATTAGAGATATTATAAGTTGTTTCTTACGAGGAATTCAAAGTTTGGAAAACGTTTTTGAAACATGTCGAGTTTTCCACGATATTTCTTGCACAATGATTCGTAGGGCATTATAGAGTTAGAAATGATAAAGTGAATATATAATCTATTTTCATTTCAATATAAGCTGTAATGGGGCCACCTTGGATTTTCAATTTTGGAAAATACAACTTACAACATGCTTTTGCAAGTATTAATATTTCTAAGTCTATGCAATCTATTATGGCAAAATTGTCGAATTTCTAACGAAAACGCTGACGTCATATAATTAGTGTGCAATTGTCATGTCAACTGCTACAAACGCAAAAATGTGTGTCTTACTTGTAGAGGGAGCAGAGGCTAACATGAATACCCACCTTGACGTAATGTACAGCAATTTGAACTTAACATATCTCATTTTCAAAGATTTTAAGACCAAATGATCTAGAATAGTATACATATGCCGACGCTCGTGACCTGTAAGACATGCATGACTCAATTCAAACAACATCACAACTATTAGAGGTTGTTATTCAGTGATCCATTAGAACGTTGACAAAAGACGTTTCAGTATCCCATGTTTTTGAAATGAAGGCACCTCAGCAGGATCAGGCGTTAAACACAAAACGTGGATACAAAAACGACGAATATAAATGGTTATCCAGTTGCTAGATACCAAGCAGGGCAGCATTAGCAGAAACATGGATTCTAACCGGATGGTTGTTAGGTTTCTCAGTGTATTGACTATACTTTCAGTTTTCTTAGTGGCTGTGGCAATAGCTATTGTTGTAATTATGGTTTCACATACAAACTCGGGCAGTACCGGTCTCAGTGGAAATCAAGGTATGCTCTCATTTGCTCGCTGTATATCTGTTTTAAGAGTGGAAAGCTTCAGGTCATTCTTTTTCAGGTGGATCATTTCAATTTGGTAAAGAACTCCAACACCTTTGGTAAAAGACACAGTATGAATGTTGAAAGAGCAAACGTTTTAAAAATATATCTAGCCCGTTAACAAGAGAAGGGTCTCATCTACTGATCCATATAAATTATCTACTTACGTAATTCCATAAATATAGATGACAACCAAAACTTTCTACGTCAATCCAATCTATTATGGCAAACATTTCGAATTTCTAAACAAAATGTAATTTGCATAATTCAGTCTGTGTTCATTGTAAACGCTAGCGTCACATAATTAGTGTGCAACTATCGAAATTGTCATGTCAGCTACTACAAACGCAAAGATGTGGGTCTTCATTTGTAGAGGGAGCAGAGTCTAACAGGAATACCCACCTTGACGTAATGTACAGCAAGTTGAACTTAACATATCTCATTTTCAAAGATTTTAAGGCCAAATGATGACGACGCTCGTAACCTGTGAGACATGCATGACCTAATTCAAACAACAGCACAACTATTAATGAGAGGTTGTTAATCATTGATCCATTAGAGCGTTGACAAAATACTTTTCATTATCGTGCGATAAACACGAAACGAGGATACAAAAACGACGAACATACATGGTTACCCAGTTGCTAGAAACATGGATTCTAACCGGATGATTGTTAGGTTTCTCAGTGTGTTGATTATACTTTCAGTTTTCTTAGTGGCTGTGGCAATAGCTATTGTTGTAATTGTGGTTTCATATACAAACTCGGGCAGTACCGGTCTCAGTGGAAATCAAGGTATGTTCTCATTTGCTCGCTGTATATCTGTTTTAAGAGTGGAAAGCTTCAGGCCATTCTTTTGCAGGTGGATCATTTCAATTTGGTAAAGAACCCCAGCACCTTTGGTGAAAGACACAGTATGAATGTTGAAAGAGCAAAGGTTTAAATATATCTAGCCCGCTGACAAGAGAAGGGTATCAGCCACTCTCAAACCCTAATATTGACTTCTATTAGAGCTGCAATATAAAAATGTCATAGATAGGCGAATACTGGCTCAAATTTAATACCGTTGTCACCATAACAAACCTAAAGACACGTACTATGTGCAATCCTTGTGGATTACTCTAAACTACAAGATTTGGCTTTAGTTCCTTAGCAAGGTGCAGAAATAAAATATTTCAGATATAATTGAGCACTCAGAGTGCGAAATGATAGCACGAAGACAGATAATTATAATATGGCACTTGTTAGGGTGTTAATTGAGCAAGAGCAACACGCTAGATATCCAAATATGGCCTAGTCCATGAGTCCCCTTTCTCATTACGAGTATCTATTTCCTTTACGAATTTAGTGGAGATAGTTTCCACATACGGGTATTAGAAGCTAATTACGTTAGTGCAAAATTCAAATAATTGAAGACATATTCATAATTATGTAAGCTTGAAACGCATAGCAATTGAGGCAAGTTAACAAAGAATACAACACAACCTTACTTGTGTATGTAAAACAGTAAAATTTTGCGGATTAAGATAAAAATATAACTTTTAAGAACTCCATGACTTGCGTAGGTTTCACGCTATTAAGCTTGCGATCATCTGATTAAAATGAATGTTCTATATATAAAATGTTCTAGAAATCACGAGAGCTTAAAGGTAGCTATAAGTGATCTTTTGTTCAGCAGTGATTGTTTGTGCGCTTTCAGAAAACATAGCTTTTCCGCAAGACAAAGGTTACATTGTTTGTATGTATTATTATCATACATTTGTCTGAAGCTGATATTTTCAGCTTCCAAACATAGGTGGTTTAGCGACATTTTGTGGTTTCTGTATCTGGTTCTAAAATTGTGCTCCGTCATTCCCATGTATATGTTTCCTTGGTTTTGTTTTCTGCAGTGATTTTGGATTTGTAGACAATGATTTTCACTAAACATGGGCCATCCAGAAGGCGTTCAGGCTTGTTTCCACGGTTGCATAACTTTTCGGTCGCATTTCCGGTTCGTTAGTTTTCCTTTAGGAGCATGGAGTTGTGGCGATTAAGCTCGCTCTTCGTGCTTTCCATTCAACTATAACTAATTTTCACTTAATTCAGTTCTGCTAAGAATCTTGCTAAAATGGGTTGGATTTTGAAAATGTTTGTCGATAAGCTGAAGGAATATATATTCTGCCGATGTTTCTTTGTACATTCCTACTGTAAGGCGGATTAAACCATGCTGTTCTCCTTGATCTGTTTTTTCTCTCTTTTTGCTGTGGTTGTTTTCCGTGTACTCTATTTCTCCTGAGTATCCGCTTTCCTTTAGGGCTTGGTTGTAAATAGGCGCTACTTAATCAAACTCGGTGTTATCGCATGAAAGGCTTTAAATTATTTTGCTGATCGCCTTTGCAAGGTTCGATTGGACGTCGGTCTTTGATGTAAAGAGGAGATTGATAGATAGCGTAGCGACGAAGGTTGTCGGGTTTTCTGTACGAAAAGTACTTATCTTTGGTAAGGTCTAAGGTAATGTCCCGATAATTCGCAATTTTGAGATTGGATTGGACTGTATTCTTGAGCCGATCTCTTAGAAGGTCTTTCGGAGGTTCTGGGTCCCGTGTTTTTGAACGCAGCGAAGCTGTCGTCCACATATATATAATCCGATGTTCTTCTTGTTGTTAAACGTGGATGAATATTTATGGAGTATAAATAGGCGGAATAACTCACAGACCTCAGCGTCGTCATAGCTACCTATTACAACTTGCATAGATCACAAGGTTTGAAATACGATTATATCTTTCGTACTTAAATTGCTTTCTTGGTGATCTATATAACTTGCCAACTGAGTAGTTTGCGTGCAACTGCTCTTTTACCGGCTCAAACTCACTCAGACTAGAAAATAATAGCGAAGCAATATATTTAACATGAGCATTTACAGTTATTCCGGTTGAAAACAATCCATATAAGTTATCTACTATAAATTTCCCGTCATTTGATTTCATTATGATTATTGCAAAGCCATTGTGAGTGATTATGATGCCACTGGCATTAAATAACTATACTTATAATAAATCCACACAAGGTATGTTGCAGTTCCGGCGATTTGATTGGTTCCTCAACTAACCTAATAATATCATTATACCTGCTGTTGCGAGAACGTCCAAGATAGCGGCATCTCAATTTGTCGACATGACAGAAGAAGCGATTGAAACTCTAGTAGAAATCATATTCATAAAACCTTGTGTTGGTTTATTATAAATTAGCTCATAGAAGATAATTGAATGTCTAGCCGACTATGAATGGAAATATACAATTGCTAGACAAGAAGACGTAAATTTAGTGTATATTATTGTAATTTCAGGGCTCCCGTTGATAGCAATACAGTTGAACCCCGATAACTCAAACCCTCGGTAACTCGAATTCCCCGCTTACTCGAAGCAAAAGTCATTTCCCTTAGATTTGCCTCATATATTTATTGTAATTTTAACCCCTATATCGAAGCGATTTTTACTTCCCTTCATGTACTTTTCTTTGTAATTTTACCCTCGATAACTCGAAGTTGATTTTCACTCTTGCGGACTAATGAGCCGTAACATTTTGCACCGGAAGATTACTTTTTTTGTATGTCCCGTAAACAAACAGTTTTGACAGTTCTTCCTGGCCGCGTAATCTGGAATCGATCCGTTGTTTGCCATTACTTGTCAATCTTGCCCAAGCATAAAACCGATTTAATCAAGTGTTTCTGGTCTTTTTGTTCAAAAACTCGAAACCCCGATAACGCGGAGTAATTTCAATTTCCCTTGGCAATTCGAGTTAGCGGGGTTCAACTGTACATGCATACATATACACAATCCACACACAAAACGTCGTGGGATAAATATTTGACATAAAATTATTTCTTAACATTCACTCTATCGACCTTTATTCAGACTGTACTGGGGGCACGTTCACTGTGCAGTGGAGGGACTGGTGCGAGTAGACGAAGGCTTTTTGCTGTTGTCATCGGACTTGGTGCACGAGTTTCTATCTAAGAAATCCAGTCTTCTGTGCCATCCTTACGGGGATCAACAAGTTGCCCTGTGGATGAACGATGTACAAGATAGCGTATATTTCCACGACCCGCGCGTGTTCCACGAGATCAGCGCGCGAATCCCAGAATTCAAGTACTTGTCAGAACTTTGCCAAACTTACTTGAGCTTACACGGGTCATACCTGCACGAGATGCTGACATACTGGGAAATAACACAGAAAGAAAGTAGAGCGAAGTACTGGATACCCTCCATCGAACCGTTATCACAAATATGTCCACTCAACAAGACATTTGACTGGAAGGCCATGGGGGAAGCACCATATGGCTACGAGCCCAAACTATGCGCACTGAATCCCGTATGGGACATATATCACATACATAGAGGAAGGAATGGAATGTGATAGAAAGAGGAATCTATCCCCTCCCCTAATCCTAACCCTAAAGCTTACCTATCTTTAAGAATAACTCTCACCTTTACCCCAAACCCTAACCTTAACCCTGCCAGATGGTCTGACGCTGGGTCTCCGAGGATGCCCTAATGCTAACCAGCTATTTCAGTTGAGGAAGGGCGGTTACAGCTCTAACCCTCAACCTACCATGTGCTGAAGAAGTTGGTCGCCAACCAATCGGAACATACCCTCAGCTGTCAGAGAAAACAAAGCCACTCTCGCACAGATTAACAATTGATATGCTGATATAATATGCTGATCTTAGTTAATAATGATAATAATAATATCAGTTTTTGTGTACGCATTTAGCTACGCCTCAATGCGTTTACAATATTAATAACCAACTAATAGTATTAATAATAAAAAATGTTCTTGGGATACATAAATTGAAACTCGGTGTGTTTATAATGATTAAATTGAAATAAAAAACAAATTCTAATTGCTACAATAGTGTCTCTTGAATAAAAAGGTCTTGAGATTTGATTTCAAAAAGTTTGAATGTTTGAAGAACGTTTTAACGATTCAGGTAGCGAGTTCCATAATTGTGGTGCTGCATAAGAGAAAGAACGTTGACCATAACTGACGGTTTTGACTGTAGGGACAATGAGAAGGAAGCGGGAGCTTGAGCGTAGTTGACGAGTAGGGCGGTAACATCACAGAAATGCGTATACCTCACCATAATAAGTGTTGGACGAGGGGTTCACTGGAATGGTCCCGACATGGCCCAAACATTTCTGAGAACAAATGGAATGGAATGTTTGGACGAAATCAAACTTGATACAACATGGTACCAACTTGTCCAACACGTCTCAAACATCGTTAGGAGCCTCGCTCAAAAGGTCCCAACATTTTGGCCCCATATGTTCGATCAAATGCTGACACTGGTTAAAAGGGCCTTTAGCCACGACAACTGCATGAAGCCTACAAATGAAGCAGTACAGCTTACCTCTGAATCCGATGTACATGGGATAGCATGCGTAGCCGGGGACGCGAACATCTGAACTATGCTAGGAGAGTCAAGCATGGAACCTAACCGCAGGGCATGATGGTAGTTAGAATCAATCTATCTCATGTCCAGTATAACACCAAGTGGAGCCCAAGTAGCTATTAATCTACGTGTTCAAGCCTTGCATGAGCTGATAGCAAACAAGTTGAATTTGGAACACGGGGCTAAGATAGGTATCAGCTCATAACGACGGAAAATAAATGGTGGAACACATATTTTGTGATATACAGTGTACAATACAATACGATACGATACGATACCATACCATACCATACCATACCATACCATACCATACCATACCATACAATACAATACGATACAATACCATACATTTAACAATACAATACAATACAATACAATACAATTTTTATTTAGTACTATTTTGACATACAAAAAGCACAGAAAAATAAGGAATTAACAGGTTTGTAGGTACTCGGCTAACTGAAACCAGAGGTTAGACTAGACAGTTAGCTGATGGGCTTTTAGCCACAACTGTATGAAGTTTGACACTGACATTGTTTGTCAAATAAGCGATACTCATGCCATTTCATGGAATGCTACAATAAAGTCATAATCATTATTATTATTATTATTATTACATAATCCGTCCTAATAAGCAAACCGAATATCCCAAGAGCATAGAAAAGACGTTGAACCATAGCCCTCACCGAGATACTTTCAGCAAACCTTATCATTTACCTTTCTTTCAATTCATTGCGAATTTATTGCGATATTTACAGTAGTTATGTTTCTCGTTATGATTCACTGAGTTCTTGTGATAGTGGTTCGTACCATAACATCCAAACTAACTCTTGGCAACAGAAATTACTCACTTGTTGTCCTTTGTGCACGTTCAATTCGATCCATCAAGCTGTTGGTATAATTATTGGTTTTCGTTAGAAGTTATGATATATTCTCTAATTAGGGCTGGCAGGGTCAGTGGTCGCGTTCTTATTGAATCTATTCAGTATTCAATTCAACACCACAGTCGACAGAACGTTTGGCTATCAGATTAGAATGTTATCACAATTATTTCAAATTTGATTGAATTGAATTTGACATGTACAACTGGCACGCGTGCACCACAGAACAGTCACATATCTCTTGAACTATTTTCGATAGGACAGTACTTGTCACGCATTCATATAACGTATGCATTGGATTCGACACAGCAGAAATTCAACCGTTGGAATAGGTGTCACATGTTTTCTGGAAAGTGTGAGTAAAACGTTCGGCACAAATTCGACAGTCTGTGGTGTCAATTCTGATAAACGTCGAATATCTATTGTATTTCTGTCGCGTTAAATTCAATGCATCTCTTAAAATGTTCTGGACACTACAGAAATGCGATCATTTGAAACGCTACTGCCGTGGTGATCGCTACTGACCTCTGGCTCCCAGGGTATATAGCATTCATGACGATTAAAACATGCTCAATCCTACACAATACCAAAAAAAATTTTTACATGTAACGCGACTGCTGCAATCTAAATGACTACTCTACAAGCTGTTAACGGTGACAAAGTATTATGAAGGCGCAATGAACAAGTACTTTTCGAAACATTTTGCTCATCAAATTTATATCTTACCCCCAGGAAAAAAGTTCAGTAAATGGGAGGGAGATAGCAAGCAAACTGACTGACAATCCCACGACAATTCCTCGAAATCTTTCTACAGTAAATGTTCACAAACCCTTCTGTGTCCATGACTTTCTGTAACCCAAACGTCGGTCCTACAAGTAAGTAGAAAAACGGAACATAAACAAAATACAAGAGAACCCGGATTTGATTCGAATACATGGATGGATGGATGGATGGATGGATGGATGGATGGATGGATGGATGGATGGATGGATGGATGGATGGATGGATGG
>JANVCH010100970.1:0-14320 GCA_025505405.1 Epizoanthus rinbou | reverse complement strand
AATGTTAGTGTCACCTCAGGGTGAGAACAATGCTCCAAACTCAGGACAGATAAACGATGATATTGAGAACATTGAACTTGAGGATCAATGTTAGTGTCACCTCAGGATGAGAACAATACTCCAAACTCAGGACAGATAAACGATGATATTGAGAACATTGAACTTTAGGAACAATGCTAGTGTCACCTCAGGATGAGAACAATACTCCAAACTCAGGACAGATAAACGATGATATTGAGAACATTGAGCTTCAGGAACAATGTTGGTGTCACCTCAGGGTGAGAACAATACCCCGAACTCAGGATAGATAAACACTGATATTGAGAACATTGAACTTCAGGAACAATGTTAGTGTCACCTCTGGGTGAGAACAATACCCCAAACTCAGGATAGATAAACGATGATATTGAGAACATTCCACTTCAGGAAGAATGCTAATGTAACCTCAGTGTGAGAACAATACCACAAGCTCAGGATAGCCTCAATCACAGTACAGATAACAATATTTTTTGGTAGTAGGGAAAGAGGAAATCTTCAAAACAATCCCTCTTTTCGCCAATAGTTCGTGACTCCACGTTATTTCCAATCATTTCTATATCAAGTGCGTCGGTACAGCGGCGCTCGATATTGTGTTTTCTAGCAAATTTGCGAAGAATATTTTGTTGGTACGAAGGCTTTATGGAAGATGTCTTGTGGAGAAGTGTTCCAATTAAGTGTCACTGTCATGAACACTTTGAAAAACTTAAAGCTTGGGTAGGGATTTGCCGCCCGAACGAATAAATTACGAGCCCGTTCTAGAGTAAATTATCTGAATTTTGATACCCGTTCCACAAAATATTCGATTTTCCAGGGCCTATAAGTACCACATTTCCAAAACTCGCTGCCCCGTTTAGAATTGTTTCAAACATTTTGCCCGAAATGATGCTCTGTTCTAGGCCGATAAAACCCTAAAATTCATACCCCGTTTGGCGGCACCGATACCCATATAGCCAATGTATGGGAGTATCCCCTTCCACTAGAATTCCAAACTCTGATCCCCTTATCCCTCCCTCCCCTTTCACCAGAACTCCAAACTCTGATCCTCCTAGCCCTCCCTCCCCTTCCACCAGAATTAAATTCCAAACTCTGATCCCCCTATCCCTCCCTCCCCTTTCACCAGAAATCCAAACTCTGATCCTCCTAGCGCTCCCTCCCCTTCCACCAGAATTCCAAACTCTGATCCTCCTATCCCTCCCTCCTTCCACCAGAATTCCAAACTCTGATCCTCCTAGCGCTCCCTCCCCTTCCACCAGAATTCCAAACTCTGATCCTCCTAGCCCTCCCTCCCCTTCCACCAGAATTCCAAACTCTGATCCCCCTATCCCTCCCTCCCCTTCCACCAGAATTCCAAACTCTGATCCTGCTAGCGCTCCGTCCCCTTCCACTAGAATTCCAAACTCTGATCCCCCTATCCCTCCCTCCCCTTTCACCAGAATACCAAACTCTGATTCCCCTAGCCCTCCCCCCTTCCACCAGAATTCCAAACTCTGATCCCCCTATCCCTCCCTCCCCTTTCACCAGAATTCCAAACTCTGATCCTCCTAGCGCTCCCTCCCCTTCCACTAGAATTCCAAACTCTGATCCCCTTATCCCACACTCTCCCCTTTCTCCCTTGCCCCTCCCTCCCTCTTCCCTCCCTCCTATTTCTCATTTCTCCCCTCCTTCCCTCTCCCATCCCTCCTTCTCCTCCTTCCTCCTTCCCTCCCTCTCCCCTCCCTCTCCCATCCTCCCTTCTTCCCTCCCTCTCCCCTTCCAACCTCTCCCCTCTCTCCTCCCTCACTCTTCCATCCCTCCCTCTGCCATCCTCCCTTCTTCCCTCCCTCTCCCCTCCCTCCTTCCCTCCCTCTCCCATCCTCCCTTCTTCCCTCCCTCTCCTATCCCTCGTTCTCCCTTTCCTCCAAGCAAGAGTTTCAGAACCTTTAATTGTTAATAAATAATTCTGAGATTGTACTAACTTTAATACAAGATACACATTTCTTGAGCTCATAAATTAATAATAATAATAATTAAATAATATTAATAATAACGATCTCAGAGCATTATCTTTAAGCTCAATGCTTGTACAATGTTAAAAAAGAGAAAAATAAGTTAGAATATTTTATACAATTGTGTGTCCAAACTATTGTACAGTTTCAAAAATGCCATTTTAAAGAATAAATTTGTTTTTTATGATTTCTACCTCACATAAAAGAGTCAATACATCCAGTACTGTAGGGCATATTAAATACACTTGTGTCTTCTGCAGTGCTCTTTAGCACATCTAGTAAGTGTATGTGTAAGGCAGAATCATTTATGAGTTAATGTCATACTGTGCTTTCCCGAGTATGGTGTGATAGCAAAATTTAATTTTTGTGTACACAGGGGTGAGGGGTGAGGAGTGTTTGTATTCAGCCTTATGAAACTGTTCAGTTGATATTGATGAACGACCCCTAAAGTAAACTATTAACAGTTTTAATTGTGTCACTCGTTAGCATCAAGGTACTCGGCAGTGTTAATACCCAGTGCACCAGGGGCTTTGTACGACCTGGCTACTGATGGTGATCTGGCAAAGTTACTCAATGCATTTCTTCATGACAAAAGTAAGTTTAAACTCTTTCAATTTTATAATTCCTATCTATTTTATATAAATATTATAATTATATACCGAATTTTTAGCCTATTTTAATTTATACCACATGTTCAGAATAGGTGCTGCTGACAAGTTTACCTAAGTAATAATAATATATGAATGTTCTGAAATGTTATAAATAATTATATTATTAATACTATCATTAATTGCAGAACCTGTGTGTGCAGTGGGCTGTGGAGTAGCTGGGCTGTGCTCGGCAAAGAAAGAAGATGGAAAGACCTGGACTTTCAAGAAGTACAGCCTGACGGGAGTAAGTCTTTTTGCAATAAGAATTTACAGTCGTGTAATTGTCATCGGTTCTGACTCTTTTGAAGAGTAATTTAGTTTAAATTTGGTAGAGCTCAGACTATCTTTCTCATAAAGTTTACAGTGTATTAATCAGTCATATAAGATATTAATTCCACTGTAGTTGCACACTTCATGTAGCTACGGGCCCATTTGCACTAATGTGAATGTTTGTTTGATTTGCAAGAAATCTGACTGTCAGCACTCAGCTCTTTACAGATGCAAACACTCCTGCAGACTTTTCTTGTGCAATACCAAAGACAGAAAGTGAAAACTAGCCATTGTCAAGCTCTGCAGGCATCCAAATTTTGTCTGGGTAGGAAAATCAATTGTTTTATATGGTGACAGGTATCATGTGTCGACGCGAATGTCAGCTGAATTGCCTGCAAAGCTTACAGTGCTTCATGAGGAGTATACACAGTCATGTAGTACTTCCCACCATTTATGATGGATCGGCAAAGGGTGATACCTACATGACCACTGTTGACTCCTCCCACCAACAATATCTACATGACTGTGATCAGAACCAGCCAGCTTACAATCATTATGGTTTGAACACATTGCTCTCCTGTTTTGCCACTGGCCAATTTTGTTACTGAACAAGTCCCCTATAATTGAGCTGAACCAGTGACTTGAAGTACAAATTTTACAGGTGTAGCAAAGCCTGCTTCGCACTTGGTCGTCTCCAGTTCTGGACCTTGTCAAGAATCTGCTTGTCTATTATATTTACACAAGTCTAATCTAGCCCAATTTCCTGTTCTGAAGTCTCAAATACATGTAATTGTATAACTGTATACAATTTAGTTATTTTTTGCAGAAAATTCCACTTTATGTACAGGCCATATTCGGATCTGTAAAATTTTATTTTTCGAACTTGTTTAGTAGATTTTAGTAACTTGGCTGGAGTACTGGACTAGCAAACCTAGATGTGAGTGTTAGACTAGACTAGAGTACTAGTCTAGATTAGCTATACTTGAGTTTTAGACTAGACTAGAGTACTAACATAGTTCTTGTATTTTACAGCCCTCTGTGTTTGAGTTAGCTCGATCCCCTGAATTTTCCAGTTTGCCAATTATCCCTGAAGACTACATTAAGGACAATGGTGGGCGGTACAATGGTAGGTTTCCCCAAAGCAAAGTTATTGCCGACATAATTCTTACAGTACAGTGTACACATTTAGAAATTTTAATAATTAATATTTTTCTAATGGTATTTCTACTGAAAATGGGGATTTACATACTATGTACATGTACCTGAAACATACATGTAGATACGTCACAAACTAAAATCATAACATTTTAGTACACTGGATTATGTTCTTAGTTGCTGAGAGATTATTTCATGATCCATGAATTTTTTGGACATCCTGGATTATCAGTTCATGGAGTTTTAAAAAGTGGTCATGGACCTGAAGGTCATAAGAAAGCCATGGAATTTTGGAGAACAGAAAGTATACCAACTATTCGGCAGCTCATTGAAGATTATGTAGCTGATCCTGCTTTCTTGTTCTTATGCTTACATGAACATTTCAATTTATCATAGTCACAGAAAATGAAATTGATGTTAGTAAGTTTCCATAGGAACTCATTTCAGCTCATTTTAGTGTTTTACAAGGATCAATGGCTTATCTAGAGTACTTTAATTTATTGTAAGCACAAGATCTTCATTCATAATGTACAACTTGTTGGTGTTCCGAATTATCACATCCTTACTCCATAAGAGTTGTTACATAACAAATATGCATAAGTAATCAATCAATCAATCAATCAATCAATCACTCAATCAATCAATCAGTCAATTAATCAATCAATCAATTTAATATCAATCAATCAATTAATTAATCAAATTACTATTATATATACTTAAGTGTGGTGGCAATAAGTATGTTGTTGTTTCTGTATCTATTGCAGCCAGTGAACCAGATTGTGTCCATGTGATAATTGACAGACACCTCATCACAGGACAGAATGACCACTCAACACTATCAGCAGTCCAAAACCTGATTTTGCTTTGCAATGCCAAAGGGAAGTGTCTAACTAATATAATATATAATATTTAATATTCACAGAGTTTTGAATCGCAATCAAATCACAAACATAGAAAATGGAACCTTTGCTGGCCTAACGTCTCTGATCTTTTTGTAAGTATCATAACTCTTATAAGTACATTTTACGAACTATCTAACATGTATTGACCGAACGCTCTTCACAGTAGCTTTCAAGATAACGTAAGGGAAAGACCGCACAAAGTGCCATATTGGATCTATGCAACTACTGCGCAATGCCTATGACGTCAAACAGTTAGCTTAATTGAAATAAATTTCCCTGAAATTCATAAAGTGGTAAAAATGAAAATAGTAAAGGTTTTATATTGTTTCCTATACGGCACCTTACTAAAATATTTTTCAAGTTATTTGAAAGAAATTAGGGATTAGATCAAAAGATATAATTTCTGACAAGACCCAACTAAAAGGTTGTGGTGTGGGGGAGCAAAGATTCAATATTTTACCACTAAAATATCTTCGTAACTAGAGAGCAAACGCTGATAACAAACGTATTGCTTACTTGTTCATTAGATACTCACAAATTCTAGAATATCGTCTAAAGATCCTGAAACGTATCGGGAACACAAACAAAGAAAACGAATAACGAAAAGAACATAGGGTAAAGAAGAGCAAAGAGACGATATGAAGATGACCACGTGTGCCCAAATACAACAATTATCAAATTCTAGAAATTTACCAAAATTGCTTGGGTCAACACGTGGGGTAAGGCGATACACCACGCAGCTCACCAGTTGGCCGACCATCAAAAAGTCGGGACTTTACTACCTCTCTTACTGCGTACTAACATCACTCTTACACTGAAAAAGGAAAAGTTTGACTGAATTTCTATATTTGAGTTAATCCTACTGGAAGTTTGTGGAAATGTGTATAAGGGTTACGTATATGAACTATTACTGATTTGGATATCTATCGATATAGAGTGACTTGTTTCTTGCGCATTATTAAAACCCTGACAAGCGCCATATTGCATTTCTCTTCTTTCGTAATATTATTTCTCATCCAGAGGCCTCAGTCAGAACGAACTAACCTTTCCAAGCCATATGCATGCATATGGTGGGAAAGAACTAAAAAGAACGCTAAAAACATCCATCTCGAATGTTCTATTTATACGCCTTGCCCTACCAGAATTAAGGTCAAAACCTTTGTTTAGTGTAGTCAAGTAGTTCGAATTCATAATAAAATGGCCTAACCTACCAGTACAATAATTATTACGTCATGAAATCCCATTTAATACAAAATGTTTCTTATATCAAGTACACCATCAAAAAGTGATATATACATTACCAATTTGAAAACGTGGCTTTCTAGAGGCGGAGGAAAAATCTTGTTATGCTGATTGGTTTTCAGTAGCTACAAAGGGAAGTGTCTAACTAATATAATATATAATATTTAATATTCACAGAGATTTGCGTGGCAATCAAATCAAAAACATACAAAATGGAACCTTTGCTGGCCTAACGTCTCTAAGATCCTTGTAAGTATCGTAACTATTATAAGTACATTCTAGGTACTATCTAACATGTATTGACCGAACGCTCTTCACAGTAGCTTTCAAGATAATGTAAGGGAAATACCGCACAAAGTGCCATATTGGATCTATGCAACTACTGCGCAATGCCTATGACGTCATATAGTTATCTTAATTGTATTAAATTTCCTTGAAATTCATAAAGTTGTACAAAATGAAATAGTAAGGGTTTTATACTGTTTTTTATATATAGGGCACCTTACTAAAATATTTTTCATGTTATTTGAAAGAATTTAGGGATTAGATGAAAATATATAGTTTCTGACAAGACCCAACTAAAAGGTTGTGGTGTGGGGAGCAAAGATTTAATATTTTACCACTAAAATATCTTCGTAACTAGAGAGGAAACACTGATAACAAACGTATTGTTACTTGTTCATTATATACTCCCAAATTCTGGCAATTTACCAACATAGCTTGGCCCAACACGGGGGGTAAGGCAGTAAGGTTGTTCATTAGATACTCCCAAATTCTAGAATATCGTCTAAAGATCCTGAAACTTAGCAGGAACACAAACAAAGAAAACGAATAACGAAAAACACGAGGGTAAAGAAGAACAAAGAGACGATATGAAGATCACCACGTGTACCCAAATACAACAATTGTCAAATTCTAGAAATTTACCAACATAGCTTAGCCCAACACGGGGGGTAAGACGATACACCGCGCAACTCACCAGCTGGACCGCAAAAAGTCGGGACTTTACTACCTCTCTTACTGCGTACTAACATCACTCGTACACTGAAAACGGAAAAGTTTGACTGAATTTCTATATTTGAGTTAATCCTACTGGAAGTTTGTGGAAATGTGTATAAAGGTTACGTATATGAACTATAACTGATTTGGATATCTATCGATATAGAGTGACTTGTTTGTTGCGCAATTAAAACCCTAACAAGCGCCATATTGCATTTCTCTTCTTTCGTAATATAATTTCCCACCCTGAGGTGTCAGTCAGAACGAACTAGCCTTTCCAAGCCATATGCATCCATATGGTGGGAAAGAACTACAAAGAACGCTAAAAACATCCATCTCGAATGTTCTATTTCTACGCCTTGCCCTACCAGAACCAAGGTCAAAACCTTTGTTTAGTGTAGTCAAGTAGTTCGAATTCATAATAAAATGTTCTAACCTACCTGTACAATAATTATAACGTCATGAAATCCCATTTAATACAAAATGTTTCTTGTATCAAGTACACCATAAAAAAGTACTATATACATTACCAATTTGAAAACTTGGCTTTCTATAGGCGGCGGAAAAATCTTGTTATGCTGATCGGTTTTCAGTAGCTACAAAGGAAAGTATCTAACTAATATAATATATAATATTTAATATTCACAGAATTTTGATTCGCAATCAAATCACAAACATACAAAATGGAACCTTTGCTGGGTTAACGTCTCTAGGATACTTGTAAGTATCGTAACTCTTATAAGGACATTTTACGAACTATCTAACATGCATTGACCGAACGCTCTTCACAGTAGCTTTCAAGATAACGTAAGGGAAATACCGCACAAATTGCCATATTGGATCTATGTAACAACTGCGCAGTGCCTATGACGTCAAACAGTTAGCTTAATTGCAATAAATTTCCTTGAAATTCATAAAGTGGTCAAAATGAAAATAGTAAGGGTTTTATACTGTTTCCTATTCGGCACCTTACTAAAATAGTTTTAAAGTTATTTGAAATAAATTAGGGATTAGATCAAAAGATATATTTTCTGACAAGACCCAACTAAAAGGTTGTGGTGTGGGGAAGCAAAGATTCAATATTTTAGCACTAAAATATTTTCGTAACAAAAGAACAAACACTGATAAGAAACGTATTGCTTGCTTGTTCATTAGATACTCCCAAAATCCGGCAATTTATCAAACTACATTGGCCCAACACGGGTGGGGGGGGGAGAGGTGGTACACCACGCAACTCACAAGCTGGACAGGCACAAAGTTGGGACTTTGCTACCTCTCTTACTGCGTACTAAGATCACTCTTATATTTGAAAAGGAAAAACTCCTCGTAGTCGATATCAAAAGTAATTTGACTGAATTTCTATATTTGAGATAATCCTAGTGCACGTTTGTGGAAATGTGTATAAAGGTTATTTATATGAACATATCTAACACATTAACAAGAAAGGGAGCTCATAGACAAGACCTGATTTGGATATCAATCGATCTAGAGTGACTTGTTTCTTGTGCAATTAATAGCCTAACAAGCGCCATATTGCATTTCGCTTCTTTCGTAATATAATGTCTCACCCTGAGGCCTCGCGCTCATCAGTCAGAACCAAATAACCTTTCCAAGCCATATGGTGGGAGAAAACTAAAACGTCCATCTCGAATGTTCTATATCTACTCCTTGCCCTACCAGAACGAAGGTCAAAACTTTTAGTTTAGTCTAGTCTAGTAGTTCGAATTAATAATAAAATGGCCTAACCTACGTGCAAACTCAAACGCATTTTAAAGAACCGACTATACAATAATGATGACGTCATAAACTCCCATCTAATACAAAATGTTCACTTGTATACAGTACACGATATAAAAGTACTATATACAGACCAGTTTAAAAACCTTATTTTCTGCGGTAGAGTTTTGAGAGGGGGAGAAAAGATATTGTTATATGCTGATCGCTTTTAAGTAGCTACCAAGGGAGGTGTCTAACTTATATATAATATTTAATATTCACAGAGGTTTGAATCACAATCAAATCAGAAACATACAAAAAGGAGCCTTTGCTGGTCTAACGTCTCTACAAATATTGTAAGTATCATAACTCTTATAAGTACATTCTAGGTACTATCTAACATGGATTGACCGAACGCTCTTCACAGTAGCTTTCAAGATAACCTAAGGGGAAGACCGCACAAAGTGCCATATTGGATCTATGCAACTACTGCGCAATGCCTATGACGTCATTTAGTTAGCTTAATTGCAATAAATTTCCTTGAAATTCATAAAGTGGTAAAAATGAAAATAGTTAGGGTTTTATACTATTTCCTATACTGCACCTTACTAAAATATTTTTCAAGTTATTTGAAAGAAATTAAGGATTAGATCAAAATATATAATTTCTGACAAGACCCAACTAAAAGGTTGCGGTATGGGGGAGCAAAGATTCAACATTTTACCACTGAAATATCATCGTAACTAGAGAGCAAAAACTAATAACAAACGTATTGCTTGCTTGTTCATTAGATACTCCCAAATTCTGGCAATTTACCAAAATAGATTGGCCCAACACTCAACTCACCATCTGGACCGGCAAAAAGTTGGGATTTTACTACCTCTCTTACACTTAAAATGGAAACGTTTGACTGAATTTCTATATTTGAGTTAATCCTACTGCAAGTTTGTGGAAATGTATATAAAGGTTATTTATATGAACATATCTAACACGTTAACAAGAAAGGGAGCTCATGGACAAGACCTGACTTGGATATCAATCGATCTAGAGTGACTTGTTTCTTGTGCAATTAATAGCCTAACAAGCGCCATATTGCATTTCGCTTCTTTCGTAATATAATGTCTCACCCTGAGGCCTCGCGCTCATCAGTCAGAACCAAATAACCTTTCCAAGCCATATGGTGGGAGAAAACTAAAACGTCCATCTCGAATGTTCTATATCTACTCCTTGCCCTACCAGAACGAAGGTCAAAACTTTTAGTTTAGTCTAGTCTAGTAGTTCGAATTAATAATAAAATGGCCTAACCTACGTGCAAACTCAAACGCATTTTAAAGAACCGACTATACAATAATGATGACGTCATAAACTCCCATCTAATACAAAATGTTCACTTGTATACAGTACACGATATAAAAGTACTATATACAGACCAGTTTAAAAACCTTATTTTCTGCGGTAGAGTTTTGAGAGGGGGAGAAAAGATATTGTTATATGCTGATCGGTTTTAAGTAGCTACCAAGGGAGGTGTCTAACCTATATATAATATTTAATATTAACAGAGATTTGAGGTACAATGAAATAAAAATCATACAAAAAGGAGCCTTTACTGGCCTAACGTCTCTACAAACATTGTAAGTATGATAACTATTATAAGTATATCTAGCACATTAACAAGAAAGGGGCCTAACGGACAAGATACTGAACCTTCCTGTTCAACATCCACCCCATACTCCTCTGCCAAAGACTCTGCTATTGCCACATTGCCGTACTTGCATGATACTATCAGGGGGGTCATGCCATCTGTCCTGGTGTTCAACAGATATGCGCGCTTCTCTGGAGAGTGGTCCTGCAGAACTTGCTTCAGTTCAGTGATGTCTCCTGTTCTGGCAGCCTCGATGACTCGTAGCACAGGTGAAACAAGAACTGGAAATATAGCAAATATGCCAACTAGTAACACCACGTGCACATGTATTTACATAATTTCAAGATGTGACTGGAAAAAGCTGAAAATTATCGAAAATGAGGATTAGATGTCCAAAAATTGAACGTTTAATAGAAATAAAATGTCAAAAATGTTTGTGTCCAAACATTTTGTAAATGTACATTGTATATTCAGTACCAGGGCACTGCCTCAAACCTCGGTTCACTAAATAAGCTGATTGACACCTCTCTTTTATTCGTCAATGACACTTTTCTTATTGATCAGCTTTGGGTGAGCATGTACATGATTACAGGTAAATTGTGCAGATACATGTACTGTAATTAAAAGTTTTATACTGGTTCATGGTAGTGAATAATAGTATTAACTGTAGTATATATGTATATTATCTTACCTTGCTGCTATTGAAACAAACGATTATTGCCAGGATAGTCACTAGCATTTTTGCTAGTAGCTACAGGGGGGGGGGCATGACATTTTGCTTGGTATTTTTTTTGGTTGTGACATTCTGGTTGGTATTTTATTAGGTTACAAGGCTGAATAATGCACCATGTATTCTAGGGCCCTGGCCATGGGTAGTCTTTGGGCTCAGCTGTGGGGTTTCACTCTCGCCTCTCCATCATTTTTTACAAATTATACCAGAATACTGCCCTGGCAGAGAAACATCCTTCTGGCTAAACAATTAATTCTTTATTTTCCCTTTTTCAGCAACAATATTTTTACATTGGGATTCTTACCAGTATTTTTTGAGGTTCATATTTTACACTCAAGAAATATATGTCCTGCCTTCAAAAATGACCTACTCATCAAGAAAATCCCTGACTCTTTTGCATACCCAAAAAAAATCCCAAAGGTATTTTGTAGATCTTTGTATGAGTTTATCCATACTGCCACTGAACTGCTGGAAAGCTGGAAGCCCTGAGGTGCTATTATGAATTACATTTGCACTCTGACATTAATAGGCCTTGATTTCATGCAGCTAAATGCCCACGGTTCTGATGTGACTTCAACACCATGTAAGTTCTCCTTTCAAACGACTGAAAAACATGCAAATATCCCAAAAAACACCCAGCATATTTCCCAGACTCAAACAAATCCCAGCATATTTCCCAGACTCAAAAAAATCTCTTCAGACCAACATTTCATACTCAAAAAAATCCTTTGGGCCCCTGGGGGTACATGTAGGTGCCACTAATTACATGCACTTCATTACTCCTGCATGTAGTTCACTCACCTGGGTCCTCCTGTAGTCTGAGTTGTGTAACTTTCACCTCCTTGACGGGAATTACAGCCTCACCATTCACTTGGATCCCACAGACATGCAAGGAAAGTAGCCACGCCTTCCTCCAGCCTGCACAGTGCCGCAGTTGAGGAATGATGTGCAAAGGCATCTCAAATATCACACTTTCTACTCTGTTCTTAGTTTTACCAACCCAAGTGACATCACAGTGATTCAGGTGAAGATTTTCACAGAGAGCCTTCTTGAATGAGCAAAGTTTTGGTTGTTTAAATTCACAAAGGGATTCACTGACATGCAGATGTACCGGGGTCCAGCCTTCCCCTGAAAGGATTAAAATACTGTACTTAGAAAAAATGTATATAATTTAAGAATATACATGTACACATGCACATGATATATACACACATACATTGTACATACAATACATGTATTATGTTATAAAATCAGCTTGATATAACATGCCCTGTGATTGGCAACAGATTGGAAAATGAGTGTTTTTATCTAAAAGCAATAAAAAGCAACTGTCGGTGTCTATAAGCTATGGTCTTGAGAAGCAAGACAAACACTCGGCTTGGATTCCTCTTTTAGAACTTCTCTTTGAACAGTGCCCTTCAATGCTCCGACCATGTGCTGGCATCATTAAGGTCCATTGCAGATGCCATATCTTTCATCCACTTTGCCACAGTGAGGGGGGCATTGGGTGTCTCCGAATACCGCAACACCGCAAAAAAAATCACAGCATCACAAGAAACAGCAACACCGCAAAGGTCCGCAAATAATTTCGTTTTACCGAACGCCGTAGCTTCCAAAACATAAACATCACACACTGTTGTCCGTAGGGTTTGAGATCACCGCAATACTGCAATGTGGGATTTTATTCACCGAAATACTGCACACAAAACCGAGCAACACCGCAGCACTGCAAAAACCCCACTGTGCCCCTCCACAGTGAGTGTTTCTGCCATATTTCATTTTCAAAATCATGTATTTAATCTGTTTCAGACATCAAACTTTATATGAAATAAATTAAATTATCAAATACTGTGAATGAAAGATACAGCATCTGAAATGGACCTAAGTGACTGTACATGTATATCTTAGAAATGATATTTTAAAATTTGAAGAAAAAACTTGAAAGCTGCTGAGAAAACAATAAGGTATTCAAGAAATGGCAGGGTGCTCATGGAAAACGACAGGGCACTGAGGACAAATTACAATGTAGAACATTAATAAAGTAGCATTAGGACTGGTTTATTTTCCACTAGAGAATACATTTCAGATTTATGAAAAATCTGAGCACCTGACGGGAATCTGACCTGCGACCTTCTGAATGTTGTTTGTTTCTAGTGATGAAAATCTGGGGGTGCAGGTTATAGTCCAGAAATTATGGGTAATCCTGTCTGTTTTTCACCTCACTCAATGCATTAAAGTAAGAAACAAATTTAAACAATATAAATAAATTGATTGTACCTACTGTACGTTTATGCTAGTTGTCTGATCCAAGGTCATTCTTCGAATTTTAAAATACAAACATAAAATTATGTATTTTTAAGTGAAGTGATTGAAATTGTTTCTAAATAAAAAACGAAACCAGACTTGACACTCAAAACATATTTCTTGCAGAAGAAGCCTAATATGTAACTACAAAAATTGCTATAAAAATAGGGTTGGTAGCCACAAATTAGGGATGGTCGGGTTTCCGGAAACCCACTTTATCTTTTTTTGTTTGGCCTTAATTTAACATGCATGTAAAGCGCAACTGGAAAATAATGTAAATTGCAAGCACACAGTATACATTTTATCTAGCAGTTACCAACGGTAAATGAAGTGCCGAGCTTTTCACCTGAAGGCTGGCTGACTATGTTTATATTATCAACAGAACTTTTGAAACGTGTCAGCCTCAACATGCATGCTGGAGCTCTCCTCGTGGCAAAACATTTAGATTCTGCAACAGGTGACTCGTTCGCTTCTGTTTCCATTTCAAGACCAACAAGCCACAGCAGGAAGATGGTTCACTGACAATAATTCAGGTACATACGATCTCCATGTGTTAGGATTATATTGAGACTCTCTGAACTCCACAGCTGAACTGGACGAAATCGCTCATATAAGACAGGTCGCTAAAACGTTCATCACCCTGATGAATACTTCCACAAGCGAATAAACTTTCATTCAGTTTCGCC
>JANVCH010100859.1:0-14322 GCA_025505405.1 Epizoanthus rinbou | reverse complement strand
AAATAGTATCAAAATTGAGATATTTTACTTAGAACGGGGTCGAAATTTCTTCGTTCGGCGGCACATCCCTACCCAAACTTGAAGTGAGTACCCCCCCCCGGGCGAAAGGTTCAGTTGTACAACCGAATGTTCAGTCGCTACGTTTACTGGTAGATTGTCTGACGTATTTGCTATTGATATTCAAGTATTAAATTTGCCAAGAAAAATAAATGAGCTCGTTGCTGTGAAGGACACGACTTTACAAACACGTTGTCGGTTCGATCATATTTCTCGCAAATACTAAATTCAAATGCCATAAGTCACTGCTGCCGATACTTAATTAGTGTCGATTCGACATAATTATGCAACGTCTATCACTATCAGACTTTACTATTTTAAAACAAAATTAATAAAACGGCACAAAAATTGCACAGAATTATAGAAATAAAAAAAACGCCACGGTCATTGATTTGTTTTCCAAAATGTAGCGTGTTTGAATAAGAAGTACTTAGTACTTGACGCAGGGGATCTAATGGTCCAGAACTTTCTGATGAATCTTTCAGGTCATCGCCGACGATATTAGTCGATGTACGTTAGTTGATATTCGTTTCGAGAGTTGAATAGCTGACGTATAATTGGCGGTTAGCTGTTTGGTTTTAATGTTACTGGAGACACACATTCGTGTAACACCACATAGCATACACGGCTTGTAATCATGCAGTGTGCTCGCATCAACAACAGCGGGATCTGCGCCTTGCCTCGTACAAGCCAAGGAAAGTGCTTGAATACACACAGCCAGCTGCGAACAAAAATTTACTTTCCTGGATCGCTTCCGTTTTCCGATGCTGAGTTCGGAGATGACATGCAAACGAGATGGTGCTGTGTTCCACTGAAGAAGGAAATGGACATGAGTTTTACACAGTTATCTCTCAAGTCACTGGAACAGCTTTGGAGTGGAGTCACCCCTCGAAAATTGCAATCTCTTGGTAATTGTAAGATTTTCGATCAATGTTTCGACAAAATCTTACAAGATGCCAAGGAATCACAGGTGAATGCTTGTGCCACCGTACTTTCCTGTTCTAGAAGCAAAAGGTCACAGGGCGGCATAGAGAACACGTTATCATCCGCCTCAGACTTGACACGATCTACAAATCTCTACGATACTGGTTCTAACAATTCATGTAAAACTCCTGAGGAATCGTGCAATACAAAGTACAAACCACAACGACCCGCTAAGAAAAAAATTTCGCGGCACGAAAACGCGTGGGGAGGCCCTACCTATACTGAACTTATCACAAAGGCGATTCTCTCGGCGCCAGAGCAGCGATTAACACTGTCACAGATCTACGAATGGCTTGCACAAAACGTCGAGTATTTTCGAGAACGGAGTAATTATAATTCATCTCAAGGATGGAAGGTGAGTTGATAGACAGAACGCGATGACTTCTATGTGCGTCTGGTGCAGAATGAACATATACAATAATATTTCCTGACAATTATTAATCAGAGTTTTGTACTTAATAACATACTTGAAGTTGAACGAGTTTTTGCAAATATATTAATGGTCATTAACGAGAACTACTGCAGTTGCTGAATCAACCTGTCGGAAGATTGCTTTGCACAGCTCCGCGGTCTAAGTGCTTAGTTCTCTCAACCATTGCGGATCAGTTCCAATGTTCTCAAGCGAATCCCTCGCTCCTAAAACCACAGCAAATAGCACTGTCAAGTTTGTTGAATCATTGGTCTTTTATCCCGTGTTGTTGCAGTAATTTTCTCGGCGTTGACTTTGATTTGTCCTCAAATAATTCTGAACAAAAACACAGTATCAGTTCGAACTAGTGCTAATTAGATAGGCTTCCTTGAAACCTTACAACAAACAGAAATATAAGCGAAAAACTAGTTTACCGCAAAGGTAATATCATGGCTACAGAAATAAAGCCGAGTCATTGGCTCTAGTGCAGTACATGTAGTTGTACTTGCGGCAGTTTGATGCTAAAATGCCTTTGTTTTTCAAAAAAATCAATTTCATATTTAACGTCAAAAATACTTAACAGAGTGACATATTTGTCATTGTATCATTCGTATAAATCCTTCGCCGATAAACGTTTAAAACATATAAACGGTATAAAAAGCATATAAACTTGTTTAAAACAAATGTGGGTATACATAATTTTTGAACAATTTACATATTTATAAATTCATTCTTATCATTCTGAGTGGACACACTTTTCCCCAGTCAGCTAGCCGTAAGTCCAGTATTAATTTGCGCCCCGTCATAAGGAACTCAACTGAGATGCCTTGTTTTCAAATCACGAAACAAAATAATTTGCGACAAGTATAAATTCGTGTACGATACATACATATATATACATGTAAAACTTTACAAATTTGATATAAAAACTTCAACCTAGGAATTAACGAAAGCGTGAAACCTATAGGTTGCAGTTTTTATCATTTTTACCTTTACCGATCAAATGTTTAACGTTTTATAATAGCTCTGCCTCGGCATTGAGTACGTTTTCCGCAAGTGGCATAAAATTTAGACATTATTTATACATGTACATGCACACACTTTTATTAGAGTGTCCCGAAAAGCGCTTTTCAGCTACAACATATAAAATATAAATATGTAAAACATATAAATTGACATATATTAAATATAATACATGCACGTTCAAGAAAAAATATATATAAAGATTAAGAGACCATGGCTGATTTCAGCTATGTTGTTCAGAACAACTGATATGGTTCGTGTGTACTGTTTACACCTGGTGGATTTAACAAACGCAATATACAACCAGCCAATACTTCAACTTTGGGTTTTCACCGTTGTTCTAGTTTTTTCAAGTTGTAAGATAATTCGTGTAGTGTGTTATGCGATTTCACAAGTTTTTCAAACTCGTTTAGTTACCAAAACATGTTAATTTTAAGAATGTCCGCCGGAATGTTTGCCACTGATATTTGAGGTGTATATATAACAAAATAAGATATCCTTGTACTGAGCGCGATAAAATTATTTTGACACCAACAGTTTCTAATTTTAGTGGTGCAACTATTTTGGTGGATTTTGAGCTTAATGCAAGATGGCACAGTTGAAAGTGGATATAGCTATAAATGTATTATTTGCTTTGTCTCTTTAATAGCAATGTATCACAGGATATCTTGCAAGAAGTCTGATTCCACAAGAATACCTAGATAAATATTAGATGCAGAACTATTTTAAACTTACTCAAAATTATACAACTCGTATAGAGAATCATGCATAACCCTTTCTGAACCCAAAAACACAACGTGTAGATTCTTTAATCATAATCTATTACAATTCTTACACTTCAAGATTTTTCAGTTGATAATGAACTCGTTCGTTTAAAGGAATATTCCGCTTATCTTTGCACTAACACCCTCAGGACTCCAACTGGCGATTATTATGCCTGATCAGTTCCTTTATTCTCATAACCTGTTTGCTTGCCTTTAGCTTTATTCATTGATATTCATAAGGAAACGTTAGATGCAATATATGCTAATAATCAACAGGATTCCATAACTAAAAATAACAGCTAGTAATCACGATAATTGCTGTGGACATTTCAAAACTATTAAAAAGCAATGGTTTCTTTTTATTTTCCAGAATGCCATTCGACATACGTTGTCCCTGAGAAAACGGTTTGTGAGAGTCCCTCGTGTGTCTGCTGCGAATACTTGGTACAGTTCATGGTGGACGGTAAACCCACAGCATCTGGGAGACAAAATATAGTGGACCAGATAGACTTGAATACGTGAATGCAATTGGTGATAGCTATCAGTTCTAGAAACATTTATACAAGGAGTACCCTACACATACATTTATAGATTGAATTTATGCCACTTGACTTCCAAGAAGTTGTTATACCCATAGAAAGGAAATTATTCCACGTAATATACTCAGTGCTGAGTCCAGTCAGTCAGGCAAAGGCTTTTAGCAGTAGCAACAACCTAATCAGAGGAGCTATTAGCTGGTCAGCTGCTTGAGTATCTTCAAAAACTATTTGAAGGCAAAGAAATCAGGTGATAAGACATTTTGCGATTGCAACCGAGAAAGGGCGCAGGCGCCAATAATTACTACAAAAAATTAAAAAATCTTCTTTGGCAATAGATTTTGGTTAAGCATTCGGATCTGATCCAGATCTTTCCTTAAACTTATATATACAAACGACATTTTCCACGAACGAGGCCGAGAGGTCATATTTCTCCGTAGAAATAACAGGCACGGCAAGTGCAATTGATGTTCTTGGGATCTGTATAAACAGTATTTCTCATCCCTTCCACGTACCTTTTTGTATAGCTGTTTTAACAGGTGTATATAAAAAAGACAGCTTAGCTTATGTGTAACACCAAGCCAGCAAGGTTAACCCCCTTCAAATATCATCACTAAAATCTAAACTGAAAAGCAAGAGGGTTTCTACATTCATTACTGAGAATCTTGAAAGGACGTATTGCAATTATTGTTTAATGTGTGAAAACGAATACTATAACTAAACAAACCCATTATAAAACAAAAGACCAAGGACATAAAAATAGCCTTCCAAACAGTAGCAACATACAGAGCACTAGGATGTCATAATTGTTTAATGGTAGCAAAATTGTATAATGCAGTTTTATGCTTTGTATGACTGGAGATCAATTACATAAATCTGAAATTTATAATCATACTAGTATTTTATATTAGGAACAGGTGTTGATAAATGATATCAGGTCATGTTGGTATGCCGAATTCATAGTTATTTAAAACAAAGTTGGAAGATACAGCAGGCTGCATATGAGTACAACAAAAAGTGGAATTCTGTGATTTCTCACACGATCACTACTTGTTTGGCCACGTCATCGTATGTATATATTTGGAAACAGATTAATTTTATGTTATATTGTTGTGATGTTCGTGAGTGTCCTTGAGCCGTTATTAGCAACGTACAGCGGACTCATGACGTCACAGCAGTTGTTTAGTAAACATGCAATGTGTCGGTAGCTCATATAAGTGATTTTTAAATTTATCAAAGTTACAACCAACCATCAATCAATCAATCAATCAATCAAACAAACAAACAAGCAAACAAACAAACAAGAAGGCAAGCAAGCAAGCAAACAAATAAGCAGGCAAGCAAGCAAGCAAGCAAGCAAGCAAACAAACAGATAAATAACAACAACAACAACAGCAACAGCAGCCGGGAAATACAGTATATATAGAGTATATATAGCAGACTGAGATAAGCAATTTTCCCATAACGATGATTTGAATTAAAGAGCAGGTCAAGCGTGTATCAGCAAATAATACACGACTGACAGGAAACCGTTCCGCTGCACAAAACATGAGTAATAAAACAGTGTAACAACGAAAATTCAGATGTCTACATTCATGACTGTGCATGTAATGTTGTACTCTTCAGTCAATACGTGAGTTTATTTTCTCTTGTGAAGTATGATATTGCGGGCATTATTGGCAAAATAGGGGAAGAATGTACAAGTGTTGGCTATTAATAAATACGAGAGACCATGTTTAGTTGCACAAAAATGTGGAGAGAAAATTCCTATTTTCCTTAAGACATAAATATGACATAAATTATGCAGTTACGTCCTGTATTTCTATAGCATTGAATGTGAGTTTTTTATGATTCAGAAAATAAATCACAGAATAGTTAAGCGTGGCTTCTTCTCACAGCTCAGCCCAGGATAAAATATAATTGTTTTTGGCACTGTTTTGTAAGTACATTTGCAGTACTTATGAGAGAGAAAAGGATGAGCGAGTTGCATTTTTCTTCAGTCTTAAACAATAATCAGCAAGTAAAGTTTAAATATATTTATAAACACTACCGGCAGGTAATTACCCTGCCCCTTAAACAGTACACGTACGTTTATTATTCATAAACTAAGCGCAAACTCGATGGACACAACTATGAAAAAACTGATTTTACTCAGTTGAAAATACATTGCATTTTAAAACAATTATGAAATCATCATATCCATAACTTTTATTAAGTTTAAAAGAAAATAATAATAATAACAAAAAAAAAGTTATTTTAGGCTGTGAAATATGTTAGTCTAAAATTAACACTTGCGTGTGTTGGACGTACGAATGTCTCAAAATTCTTGTTTCATATGAAGTACACACTCGGAAGCTTATTAGCCTTATTACTAATATTAAATACCGGAAATGATGTCTATGCAGTCAATTATATTCGAGCGATTTGGCTCTTTCTTGTACACATAGAGGTAGTTGGTATCTTCAGCTTTTTGTCTAAATTCAGTTTCTGGAGGCTTCAAATTAGTCGTATGTCAATGGTAAAAAGGCTGTTCTTTTATTGCCAACAATAAATCACCATTGGATCTTGTGTCCGTTTTTGGTTTAAAAGTTGCATGGCGTCTATATCAGTATGTGACTAAGAACACTGAAGAATGCAAGCAATGTAATGCAGGCGCCAGTCAATCAACACAGTTATCAGCAATTATGTCAATTATCATTTGAGTTGAGCAAGGGCTTATGAAACATTTTGTTTTTGAAGTAGTTTTTTTTAGATTAAAATTGTTTAAAAAGAAAATATACATACAATTTCATTACAACTAAATGCGTAAACTAAGCATTAAACAAGTAGAAAGGGTTTTAAAAACAGTATAGGGAAATTGTGTTATTATTTCCAGTGTTAAACTATTTAATTAGATTACGACATTTATCATTTTATCGCAGTTGTTTTATGAATATTAAATATGGTCTTTATCTTTATTTTACTGATTCGGTTTTTATATTGTTTTGATAAAATAGAAATAAGACCAAATATAAACAATTGCCATCAGACTGTTGGCCAATCAGAGCGCGCGTTATCAAAGATGGCTACGTTCTAACAATGTTCATGTTCCAGGTATGTCCTTCACACGTTATCAATAAAACTAACCCTTTTCTTCACTACCAAAAAACGACTCCCTTCAAAGCCATCTTTAAGTTCAAACATCGATTGAAACAAATGTTTAATATTTTTTGTTGGTTTCCAAAATTTTCAAGAAAGCTTCAGTTCGGATGCCATGGCATGGAAGGCATGTAGTTTTTATATTTATAGTGCTTTCATTTCGATAAAGACTACAAACTGACATCAAATATCACCACAGAACCAGATAGAATATTCCAGGAGAATATTCCAGGAGTATATGAGAAAAAAACTAGCTTTTTCGCGGAGTTTCCTAGGATCTTCAATGGACAGTAAGAAATTCCAGGTGTTTACTTGGAATTCCAGAAGTAGTGTGATCCCTATAGGATGCAAAAGTCCAAAAGTAAGAGGCCGTGCTAAGTTAGGTCCTTTACTACAACTCACTCAAGTGATGAACAATACCCAGAAATAATAGAGTGATAGAGAGTATCATAAGATCAACGACGGACGCAGCGGTTGCGTTTCTGTTTTTATAAATAATTTTACATGTAGTAGGACGTTGTACGGAACAAAATCGTGTATTTTTTCTCATAATTATACAATGGACGAAATACGCACCACATCAACTAAAAAAACATCTTGACTAACAAGAACAGGACTGGCATGAGAAACCTAATTAATATCAATTTGAATTCTTAGGTTTTAAATGTTTTGACTGATGCTGAAATAACAGATTGAAATATCAGATTTGAGAGCCAACAACAACAACAACAACAACAACAACAACAACAACAACAATAACATTTTATTTAACCAGGTGTTTCTTTACAGAAATAATATTGCGTTTTTACATCAGGAAAATTGCTTCAGTTGATGGTTATGGCCAAGTGTCGGTTACTGCGATGGTGAATATATGTTTAACTGTGAACTTTGTGGATCTCTGATATTCTCTCAATAGAAGGATTTTTCGCTAACTCGTATAACTTTTTGCGGTTCACTGGACCATTCCGTGACTAGACATCCAAACGTCTTTAAGAGCATACTCTCCCGCTTTTGTTCGGTGCATGATGCCAATACTAATGACGCCCACCACAACAAAACTTCATCATTTTATTAAGCCACATTTCAGTTTGGGATACTCCTCTCCGTATATCCAGCAATATCACTGTCTGTAATTGAAATGCCTGTTTACCACATCGATTACTATAACATCCTGCAGAACAGACAAGGCGGTGTGTCGAGTGTCATGCTTTAGTCGGTTTTGAATAGAGGGATTTCCTTTGCAGCGCCTTAATGCGTAGTTCCTAACCAAAATTAGGCCGATAATAATATCTTTCTACTACATTACTACTACTATACATAAAAACTATAGAGATGATAGGTACCCTGGTTTCCTTCTTGAAACTAAATCCAATAGTTATACCTAAAAATAGCAAGGAAAAACAACAAACAAAGTGCAGTGAATGAGATAAAAAAAATATATAGTTTAACTCTAGCATGTTATTGGGTAGCCCTTGTATTAATACAAGTTTAGTTTCGAGTAATTGCGTACACCGTCGCTAGTGTTGTCCGTGTTGTGTGGACTGGAGAATGCCAGTAATACATTATATTTCAAATGGCAACTATTGAGTAATGTTCAGCATCATTGCACACTTACGCAAACTCAGTATGTTTCAAGCAGCAAATAGAGACATGAAGTGTAAGCGAACTGGCTAAGTTGAACTGGCTATTTGCAGAGTAAATAATAGATGGTGTAGGTGTAGTGACACATCTTCTGAATGACATGAATGTTTGCGAAATATTTTTCAACGAATAGATGCTCTTGAAACCGGTCACGTATTTTCATATATATCATGGGAAACTGTTGTGGAATATCCTTATCCTCGCCCACACACTAAGTTGCTCCCGTTAACTATACCGTTTTAGTAGCGAGGTTCGTTTTTAGTGGTTTATTAATGTTTGAAAGTTCTTCAACGCAAATTTGAGAAGAGAATATTCTTACGTCAGATGGCAGTAATTGTAGATACCGCGGTAGGTGAAAATACATGCAGTTATCATTTGAATAAAATGGAGTTTTAATAAAAAAATTACGAAAAAATTATCAATCACTATATGATCATACAATATTACAATGATAATCTACACCTCTGCCGTCCATGTTTTACCGTCAGAGATTCGAAATATCTACTCTTTTACATGCAGAACAGGCACAACATTTGAACACCCCCAAATTCAAGAGAGATGAAAAAATTACCCTGTGTTTTCCTCTGAATGACGATATCACTAATATTATTAATAGTGTCATTTTTATATAATCGTGACCACTAACTTGAACCGAACTCTTTAGCTAGGAAACTCCACGTGTCACCCCGCTTATTCTGGCTTACCACCTTCTATTTGGTGGAGATGCATTGTCTGTGTTGCTGCACACAAAGCAATGAAACGCTCCAAGTCCCAACCCAGTTAGCATATCCTACGTGTAGCTCGGACAATTGCCAAACCAAAATCTATTTTCCGGACTCATTTGCCTCAAATGAAGCAGAAAGGGATTCTGTTTATTATGGTTTACAATGCGCATCTCCTAATCACGCGGAAAAGTTATCATGCAACACACACAGAGGACACCGTTATGGAAATAATAGCAAACTTGGTCCGCTAGATGATACCCATTATTTTAAGAGCAGAACACAAAAAGGAATACATTGCACAGAAGGTTTTTTGAATGCCAGTTCACAACTTGAACGTAGAGATAAAGCAAGCAACCGGAAAGATAGATCGGAATTTGAATTATTTGTGCATGCTTCAGAGGTTAAAGATGGTCTTCAAGTTGGAACTTTATCCGCATCACGCCTTCCAAGTGAAGAAAACAAAAGAAAAGATGAGAGAAAACATAGGTGTGAAAGCCAAGGGAATGATAATTATGGAGCGAGTGTCTATGGTCAGACTTCAGATGACATAAGGCCACCAACGTCGGAATCTGCGCGAAGGTTGGAATACCACACGTTGCCTTTTAAAGAACCGTCACAGTTCAAGAAGAATTATTCTGCTTTCCAACTTGGCAATTTCTATGAACAGCGAGGTAATTTCACAACACCACCTGAAGAATTCGGTATTTATAAACCAAACGTGAACTCTGATCCCAGCAAGCTGATGGTTTCTGGAGAACGACAAGGGGTTATCGGGGAGAACAGCACTAAAGGCATTCAAGAAAATGAGAGCAGGCAGGAATTGACACTCGTAAGGGATAAAAACTTCGTGCAAAACAACTTTAGTATAGAAGCTGGAAATATACTAACATCTCTCGATTCCTCTATACCCAGCCAGTTGCACCAAAACGCATGGAGAGGGCCTTCATACACAGAACTAGCGACAATGGCAATCCTGTCTTCTCCAGAGAAGAGAATGACTCTGGCTGAAATCTACGATTGGATGTCGGAAAACGTGCAGTATTTCAAGGAGCGAAAGAACTATGCTTCTTCACAGGGATGGAAGGTAAGAAGAGATATACAACAAGACATTTTACACGTATATAACAGAATAATCGTCGGTCACTGTCTATTATACATTTGATTACTGAATTTCTCAACATGCATCTCAACATTTTATACTCTTAGTCTGTTCAACACTGATCTAGAAACGTAGAATAGAAGTACATGGAAAAGGCTCTTCACGTGACTTTTCACGTAAAAACATATAATCCCGTGGGTGTCAAAGATCAACTGAAAGTTCCACTTGTACTGAACAGCGAAGAAAAAGGTTAAATATAGTTGTTGTTCAAAACGGTACACGATATTCTGTCAGGAGCATAGGCGGGCACAGGTCATAACTGAGATGAATATAAGCGTTGTATAAGAAAACAGGAAATCACAAGAAGCAAACTATATAACAATTCATTATCAAAAAAAGATTGTTTAATCGCCGTCATTTGATTTTTCAGAAACATGAGAGAACAAGTGGTATTTCTGCATTGCTTTTGCATTTATAGACTTTATATATAATCAATCCGTCGAGGTGAAAGAGTACAGGCAATGCAAACCCTGTTCAAAGTCAACTAGGATATATCTCTGTAAAGTTGTAGGTTTCTTTTTAAAATGCATAAACAGTTATATGCCTCGGAAGGTTTCCTTTCGCCTGTTTCTTCCGATAGTGTATTCCCATGTAAGGAACAGCATATATTTCAACCAAGTTAAGATTTCTTTTACTAAAGGATAACCTTTTTTAATGATCAGCACTACAGATTAGTGCTAAACTTAAAACAAAAATGTAAGTTGGTCGACATATAATAATAATAATAATTTAAAATTGATATATAATTTGAGAGAGAACATAACAAGCCATTTGCAGCGATTGCAGCCGGTACCGAGGTGTCTGTTCCTTCAGTGGACAATAACTGAGATTCCATATTGTTTCTGTGAATTATGTTCTGTTTGGAAGGAAAGATATGAAGTAAACATCAATCTCGGGCAATATCATGACTTAAATATGCAAGAAAACCAGTTTATACTCCGGCGGAGCACTAATGGATAATAATAGATTTGTGGACTTCTTTCCTTGATTTTCAATTTCTCGTCCTTTTTTCTAGTAAAAAAATACTAAAATCAAAAGTGTTTTTATAACAGCAGTATTTTTGTCCAGAAGACTTAATTACCTCTCTCGTGCTATATCGATACTTTAGTATGGAGCGGCTTGGGAAGGGAATGTGCGGAACTGCTCATCAGCGAAGTAATGCAATACAACGTGCGATTTATTTTCGTATCAACACAATGTCAATAGTTGTGTTCGTGTTCCTGGTTGGTTTTTCGTCTGCTCAACTCAACCGCAATTCACTCTATTCTCCTTTCATTGAGAGGCATCTATAAGTGCCTACTTAGAAATGGCAAAAGCAACAACCATAGGTCATGCAAGCTCTAAGCCAGTGGAAGTGTTGTCAATCAACACCGTCTTCACTCATCTATACTGTTCGCATTATTACTGGAACTTTCCTCAACTTCCTGTGCCACCAGAACCTAAGATTCATATCATTGTCGGTCTATCATAGATAGACAGTTGCTTTGAAAAGTATTCCAAGCGAAAGGTTGGAAGGATTAAAAACCGCGTTCAGTTACCTTGATTCGTGCATTTAAAGACTCGGTCTTGGCCAATTTAAAGTTTTAGATCTTCAGTTTGCTTACATTTTGCAAGTCTGAACTTTATCTTGTATGTTATTATTATTATACTATTACTATTACTATTACTATTACTACTACATTAGATTATACTAAATTGTTAAATCGTCTTTTTTCTTTTCGACTACATAAATGAGTTGCTTAAAGGCTTGCTACAAAAGCAGCTCAAAATGGATTTGTAATCCAATAACTGAGGTAGTTGTAATTTGCTCAAATAAATCCAGCAAAGTATTACTCACAATCATTTTGCATGTGCATAATTTTTCTAGGTAATAGAGATAGTATCCTAGTCGTGTTAGGTTACACTGACGTGCAAAATCATTCAGTAAAAGGTTTCTTTAGCGGAAAGGATTCCTCTGAATAAAACAATGATAACATAACATTTTATTCATCAAGTTTGCAAATTTTTCACTGACAGAAATGTTGCAAATATCATGAATTATTCAGGTTACTGACGGACATGCGCAGGGTAAACAATTTAGAAAAGTGGAAACCCTTTGATCGGCCGCATCTCAAGCTCTGATCTAAGCAACTGCCGGCCTTACTTTTCAGTAACGCTTACCACACACTTTGATGCATCAAGATACAATGCGGTTACGTTTGTTAACTACACCTTCACTAGTTTACATCAGTTTTTTCACACAAGATGCTGGTCTCCGAGACTTGCGCTTTTCTACATATAAAGTTTAAAGCTACAATACAAAGATTAGTGACAGGTGTAATGGCATGGTATCCAATCATACAAGAGTAATGTTAAGTTATAGTGTATTGTCTGGTATAGCTACAGCTCAGTCCTAATGTTATCCGTCATTTACAATATTGAACTTTTAATAATGGCAAGTCGAGAAGATCTTTGACTTTCCGAGATATTTAACATTTTGGATGGATTTTAGATTCTATCACTTGTGACAACCATTTCGACTCGACGCACATAGTGCTCAGCGAATGCTTGGAGAGGGTGTACGTATTTTGGTTGATCGTGAAGAGACGTTGTAACACCTCAGTAAATTAAAGTTTAACTATCTTTTCTTGATGCATACATCATATAAAAAACTGAAAAGTAAGCAATACTATTATTTATAGCTTTCTTCTTCTTCTTTTTCTTCTTCTTCTTCTTCTTCTTCTTCTTCTTCTTCTTCTTCTTCTTCTTCTTCTTCTTCTTCTTCTTCTTCTTCTTCCTCCTCTTCTTCCTAGTCCTCACATAATTTGTGAATTCTGAATGGTTTGCTGTGTTGTTTGTTGTGCTTGCAAACTGAAATGAATAGTGTCAAAACAAAAACGAACCCGATCAACGCTATCTCCTCTTCATTATATTGCCTAGCTTGAATTGGAACTATTTTGTACACAATATCTGACAGTCTACTTCTCTCCCTAGCACTACAATACGTGGGTGTATAAGTAGAGAATATATATGACATTCTGCGGTAAATCAAGAAGCCTTGAAGTTCCTAATTCGAGAGCCACTTGTACTGCAAGGGCTGTTCTATGACCGATCACGTCACACCAAGTCACCCACATGTCCAGGATATGAAACGTGTTCTCTTTTGGTCAGATTCATAGTGTAGTGCTTAGCGTCAGTGAACTTAGGATATTAGTCGTTTGGCTGGGCCGTTTATCTAACTGACGACTGAACACATTTTTGAGGTGACGCAACCAGCTAAGGTATTTCAAGAATATATACGTCATTCATTGTATATCGACCTAAGCGAAGTTTAAGAGTCAGCTTGCCTATTTGCTAGGCCTCTTTGTTGGTATTTGTAGTCATGACGTTATGGGGGTACAAAATCTCTCGGCATGTCCAATGTTTGTTACACATTGTGAGCAGATTAAAAAGTCTGGATTCAATATTGCTTGATCGACTTTTAATATTTACAGTAAAGTAAAATTCATTTATGAACGAAATAATAACTACACGACAGACGCGGAAACGTTTTGCACATATCTGCATAGTGATGTCTCGGTCTCCTTTTGTAGAATTTCTGTCTGTTTCTCTTCATGCCTGTTAAAAATTAGTCTCAGAAAAAAAAGACGCTCTCCTCAGATTCCCCGGCTGGATAAGATCAGAAGTCGTGAATCCCAGCTAGTGACGTCATCACTGTATGCCATGATCTTCCCAGTAGTGGATTTATTTGATCAGTTCCTTTAATTCATATTCATTTTTTCCTATTATTAGATCGTGCGTTATTTATTTCACAATGATGAATTGACGAAATACACTCTTTTTTTAGAAGAATATACTTTATAAGAATATCGAGGCTGAAATTGGCGAAATTTTAAGAATTTTGTAA
>JANVCH010100748.1:0-14323 GCA_025505405.1 Epizoanthus rinbou | reverse complement strand
CAGATGGCCTTCACCAGATCCTGATATATGTGGATCAACAACCTACCTACCATATGCTGTACAGAGTCCCAGATGGCCTTCACCAGATCCTGATATATGTGGATCAACAACCTACCTACCATATGCTGTACAGAGTCCCAGATGGCCTTCACCAGATCCTGATATATGTGGATCAACAACCTACCTACCATATGCTGTACAGAGTCCCAGATGGCGTTCACCAGATCCTGATACATATGGATCAACAACCTACCTACCATATGCTGTACTGATTCCCACATCGCCTTCACCAGATCCTGGTATATATGGATCAACAACCTACCAATCATATGCAGTAGATTCCCAGATAGCCTTCACCAGGTCTTGATACATATGGGATCAACAACATACCTATCGTATGCCGTACAAATTCCCACATCGCCTTCACCAAATCCTGATATATATGGATCAAAAACGTACCTATCATATGCTGTACAGATTTCCAGATCACATTCACCAGGTCCTGGTAAATATGGTGAAGAACCTACCTATCATATGCTGTACAGATTTCCAGATGGCCTTCACCAGATCCTGGTATATATGGATCAAAAACGTACCTATCATATGCTGTACAGATTCCCACATCGCCTTTACCAGATCCTGATATATATGAATGGCTAAATCACTCAGCAACTGGCGATACTCCGTCAGATCGAAATTCCTAAGACACTGGTCATTCTGCTCCGTGGTGTTATGTGCTTGGAAGGCCTGCAGAAGAGCATAATAAGCATGAAACGTATTAAACAATCAACTGAGAAGCCTCAAGGTCTAGGTTCGTGCTCAGAAAGTTCGGATTAGATTGGAATAACAACAGCTTATGAATCGTGAAGGTTAGGGCCCAGACAAGCCTAGTTAGTATAAGTATGATTTATATTTCTTTTTACTATATCCAATTGTAATTATTTACATATTCATAGTACCAATAATTTTAAATGCAAATGTCGTGTAACTTCATGATGTAAGAGCCACCCAGTGGTTACCATCAAACACGGTTCATCCAAATATTTTGAAAAACAATTCAAGGGCTTTTCAAGGATTTATCAAGGCTAGTTGACATTTTTTCAAGGACTTTTTGTCGTAGCATAATACAAAAATGTCTTTCTATTAAGAAGAATAGTTTGCTTACCGCCAGTTGAAAACAGTTTAGGCCTCTTTCAGTTGCTCAGTTGCAGAATTAAGATACTTCTCTATTGAAACGTCATCGGCTTTTCTCATTGCTGTACACGTAGTTTGAGCCATTCTTCGATTCTTTTTTATTAAAAAAATAAACCAAAAACGCGCCAAATTGCCAAAATGCAATGGATTATTTTACCTTAAACAATAATTCAACGATATTTGTAAATATTCAAGGAGTTCTTGAACAAATTCAAGGACTTTTCAAGGACAAAAGCCGATATTTCAAAATTCAAGAACTGGTTTGGTTTTCAAGGACTTTTCAAGGCCTGTGCGAACCATGACAATATTAAGCCCAGGTGGGTGGGGGTGCGGGGATTTGTACTCAAACCTGTAGCATTTGTCAAATGCCTGACGGTGGGGCAAGATGTTTTTGTCAAATTTATAAGAAAAACATACCAAGAAATCCACCCAGATATCGATTAAGGATTTTAGGGGGGAGGGGGAGGGAATTGTAACAAATCGTTGCCCATTTTTCGCACCCCCGCCCCTTCCCCACTAAACACTGATAAGTGCTTTATGTAATGTTCTCTGCTGCAGTTACACACCACATTTTAGCATGTTGCATGTTTTAACTATATAACAGTCATATTACTACCAATGAAAACTCACATTGTATAAAGGAACAACGATAAAAATTAAATTAAATATAGTCTAGAAACACCAAGTACATTCCAGTATCTGATGAATTGAACAAGAACTGATGACTGGCATTTGATATATTGCTGTACGTGAGTGAACACAGAATAGGCCAAAGATTAACCAAAATTATTAGAAATGACAAAAAATAAATAATATGACCAATGAAAACTTACTTTTAAAGAAATAAGAGTAACACTAAACCAATCTACAAATCAAGTTAAATTATGTTATTCTTGTGCATAAAAAAAATGAAAAGTAAAAACAAGCAAGAAACTAACATCTCTAAGGAGACCTTTGACATAATTCAGCTGTTGTCTAATCATCGTTGATACAGTGTTGTCTTCGCGCGACAGGTCATGATACAACTAGGATTACAGAAAGAACAGAGAGGAAGAGAGAAAGTTACCACAAGTCTGTTAGTGAATAAATTATCGTTGAATAAATTATTGAATAAATTATCAATGAATAAATTAGCATTGCATAAATTATCTTTGAATAATTATCACTCAATAAATGATCAAAGAACAATGTATCAACAAAGGAATTACCAGTGAATAAATTATCAATTAATACATTATCGTTGTCATAAATTATCAATGAATGCATTATCCAACAACCAACACCTTCCAAGGTTCACAGAAAAACTTGAGTGCAAAATTAAATGACTTTCTATATGAGTGAACTAAAGTTCAAATATAGCGTATATAAATTATATGCCGTTCAAAAACGTTGTTAAAAATTTAAAAAATAAATATTTGCGCAAAAATACCTTACATGTCACAATGTTATACCATTTATCGGAATTCTCAAAATTAGAGGTGGTTAGGAAATTCCAAATGTCGTGATTTCCATGACAAAAAAAGACTTATGCACAAAAATGGTTATATATAAGAGATGTTATATGTCAGCCAATATGTATAGCTGTTTGAATATGCAGAGTACAGATAATCAGATCACAATCAACAATAGTACTAACAGATGTTTTGACGTATGTACTAGACATTTCTGTTTAACGACTTAATCATTCAACAGCATTTTGTTAGCTTGCAACAAGATATCAAACACCAGAAAAAATTCGTGATACATTTTAGAGAAACAAGGCCCTCTATTTTTGGAGGTGATATTTTAACAATTTTGTAAATATCCTTGATTAGTTTTATTATAATTAGTAATATTTCTAACGATTTTTGTGCAACGGTAAAATTCAAAGTTTGAAACTATAATATATTTTGCACACAAACAGGTGATATGAGGTGGTTAGGAAATTCCAAATGTCATGATTTCCATGACAGCAAAAGACTTATGAACAAAAGTGGTTATATATAAGAGATGTTATACATGTATGTCAGCCAATATGTATAGCTGTTTGAATAGGCAGAGTACAGTCCACAAAAACCTGTTTAACGACTTGACCATTCAACAACTTTTTGTTGGCTTGCAACAAAATATCAAATAGCAGAACAAATTCGTGAATACATTTCAGAGAAATAAGGCCCTCTACTTTGGTATTTTAATAATTTTGTAAATATCCTTGATTAGCTTTATTATAATTAGTAATATTTCTAACGATTTTTGTGCAACGGTAAGAAACTGCCTTGTAGTTTATCCATGCACTGCCTCGAAAGCCAGTGGCCCTTGCAATGTCTACACATACTCTGTACAAGTTTATTTAACATCAGTACAAAAGTCTTCTAACATCCCTTTCTTACTCGCACTACATACCCTGTCGCCACTGTATTGCTTCATGTGATGTAACAGTCGACACGCGTTGGCCAACCAGAAGGCAAGGTAATCAAAATTTGATCCATTTCTCTGTAGGAAACAAGAGGATATTATCTGTGCTTGTTGGCCACTGTGTTTCTTTCTAGTGCCAGCTACACAAAACAGAACACACACACACACATATACATATACATACATACAGACAGACAGACAGATATAAACTAATATTTTTAGAACGTTAAAAACATTAAAACATTAAGATGGATAAAATTGCTAAAAGGTTTTTAAAACGTCAGTTACACTGTGTTTCACGCCGAGGTGATCGTCGAGGCGTACAAAGGCGGTGCCAAAAGACGCAATCTGCGCCTTGCTGAAACGCTCTGTATTCTATCAGCAACACAACACACACACACAGGCACACACACACACAGGCACACACACCCAATTAATATAATACGAGTCAGACGCACCTTAACAATCTTACGAATGCTATTAATACTGTTGCTTAGTAAACTCTGCATACGGCGATCTTCATTCATGTGGTCAGCGTGGCGGATGCACATAAATAGGATGTGTGCCGGCAGACCTGGGATGTTGTCAGACACGGATGATGGGTTCATGTCAGTGATTAGAAATCTGATGATTTTTTCCTCGTCTTCAGGGGCGTATTCGATCATGCCACGAGTCTTCTGTTGCTTTAGCAGTGGTACAGGTAACAGATCGTCCTGCAACACAACAAGAAGGAACAGTAACGAAATGACCATGGCAACGTCAATATCAATGTCCGTGGCAATGGTAATGCTGATGGTGATGGTAATGGCAATGGCGATAATAATGGTATTGGTAATGGTAATGTTAATGGTAATGGTAATGGTAATTGTAATGGTAATGGTAATGGTAATGGTAATTGTAATGGTAATGGTAATGGTAATGGTAATGGTAATGGTAATGGTAATGGTAATGGTTTGAAACAAAACCTTATCAAACAGCAAGCTCACCTTGCCCTGTTCCCCCAGTATGGAACTCTGTATTGGTTGGTGGCACATGGTATCTTGTTGTCCTACCTACAAGAGGAGGCGTTGAAGCCATTTCGCGTGTTGTTCTTTGGTCTGTAGTGGATACAGAAGTTTGTAATGTTTCTTGCTGTATCTGAGTAGTTACCGCAGCCTTCGTGGGACTAGCTGGGGATGGAGTCTTTGTGCAGCTGCCGTCAGAAGCCTCGTGGTAACTGAATAAAAAATATCAATCTTAAGGGACGGACCATTTAATATCATGTGTGTGGGATTTTTTTGCGCATAATTTGTAGTATTTCCCCAAACGCTTTCTAGTAGCTGTTACTTTATATTAGTAAACACGTATTTTGACCTTTCTTTCAAATTGCCACCTCTTTTTGATGTATTTTTAAAGTTTGAAAAAATATCAGGATTTTCCCAAAATAATAAGCTTTTTTATATTTTGCATTTAAAAACAAGCACCTTACACACAAGAAACAACTTTTCATAGCTTTTATTGTATTTATGATAAGCATAATGCATGGCCGGAAACTTACAATTGTTGACATAACAAAAATACTGAAAAACGCTATTTTTTAAAAGTGACGTCAGTACACTTAATTGAAAGTTTAAAGACTGCTGAATACACATGCTGAATTTTAGGACGAATAGAAGACGCATGTTCGAAGTAAAAAAACGTTTCGTGTTTCTCGAAAAGGCCCAAAAATACCAATGAAAGTGAAAAGTTCGAAGTAAAAAAACGTTTCGTGTTTCTCGAAAAGGCCCAAAAATACCAATGAAAGTGTCAGTAATACCACGAGTGCAAAGCACGAGCGGTATTTGTCACTTTCATCAAATACGAGCGGTATTTTTCGTTAATTCTTCGAGAAAAACGGTGGTGTTTCTTGTTAATAGTACACCGACAAAAAATACAATTGGTGAACGTGAGACATTTTTTTGTCGAACAAAGTATCCGGATGACAGTGCCAATTAGTATTTTTTAGAATTAATTTCACGGTAAACATGAAGCCAGTATTTGTTGTGGGTGTGCTATTAATAATGAAATACAATACAATATACAATGCAATACAATACTTTATTTAACGTGGATATACGCTTAGCTACCAGCTAGTTTTCAGGTACTCCACAACACAATGAAAATATAAAACTATTAAAATGGATGGCATTATGTCTGCTATGAAATGTTATAATAATAGCAGCCTTGGGAGTTTCCCGCCATGTCTATACTGGTACTAACCCTGAAGGGCATTCGGAGACGCACACAGTATCAGCAGTCAGCGTACATTTCTTAAGTAAAATCTTTCCCTTGGGACAGTAAATTTCGCACTGCTCACAGTCGATCGAGTATCTGTCACTATACGTCTGTCCCTTCTTGCACGCCCTGCACGCTGGTAATGTCTGGCCGTACTTGGTATAACCACAGTTTTGGGTGACCTCCTGTCCGGGGGGGCACCTAGGGCACACGACACAGCCTGTACTTCCCCTGGGATGGTACTTGAAATATTCACAGGCGCTCCGACAGAAAGCTGGAAGACTCTGATTAAACGAAAACAAGAGAGACTTTAGTTCATTCATTGCGATTGCTTTTTTTATTTTCCTTCCTTCCGCAACACAACACAACACAACACAAGGCATTGCAACGCAACGCAACGCAATGCAACGCAACGCAACGCAACCCAACCCAATGCAACACAACACAACACAACACACCTAAAATTAACAAATATATGGAGCTCCCGTGATGGCTGAACTCTATTAAAAATCGCATAACGAGGAGATATTAAGAATTATCATCTTAGTGCCATTATGTAATGAGAAGGGGAGAGGTTCTCTCAATAGCTTGAACAGTACAATAACCTCTCAATTCATTAAAGTTTCACCGACAATTTAATCTAATCACAGTGTCAGTCAGCAGTGAAGTTCCTGTTTTTATTACTCTCTTTCGTATTTGTGGCACTTTATCAGTGGCAGTATCTATGTTTTCTCGGTCTATTAATAAACACATTTGAGAACGGAGAATACGGACGGTTTCGGTTCTCATTTCAATAATTAACACACCCACACACGACACGTACATCGAAAAGATCCTGTAACTACATGTGTTTAGACATTTACGGGATTATCTGCAATTTACAGGGAAGAAGAAAACATAAGCATTTTCAAATATCTTTCAATTAAGCCTCGGCTATGTCAATCGTCCTCGTAAGACCTTATTTAGATACTATCGTCGTTATACCAAGTATAACATATTGCAAATTGTATGAAATTATTGATTTTATCAAGGAAAGCAACAAGGTAGTTAATGCAATAAACCTGAATTCAGAACACATTGTGTACACTGATATCAACGACTCGTGTTATACAATTTTTCTTAGGAGGTTTGAGCTCAGTAAATGAAAGTCAAGGTCGGGTCGAAAATGTTGGCCTCATAAGTGTACATTGATATCGATGACTCGTGTTATGCCGAATTTTCTTAGGAGGTTTGAGCTCAAAACTGAAAGTCAAGGTCGAGTTGAAAATGTTGGCCTCATAAGGTAATCAAGGTTCTATATCTACATTGCATTGGACATCAGACACCTGGGGTCAATTCAATAACATATTTTACACTTGTAATTTACAAGGGCAACTATTGTTTCAGAAGTCTAAGTACGTCTAGTATTAAGCTACTAGAAGTCTAGTAGTAAGCTACTCTTGTAAAACCTACACTTTTAAAAGTTTTATTGAATTGAGCCCTGACCTTGGCTGCTTGAGTACAGCCGAAACTGCTTAAAGAGAAACAGAAATATTCTCCAAATCTCTGAAAACCTTTCAATATGGCACATGACGAAAATAATCCAACAACTGGGTAGAATGCTTATATAACTTCAGTTATTAACTGAAAAAGCGTTTTGAGTTCGATTACATACCAAGCTGCAACTAATTTATTCTTAAATATAAACTACAATATATATTAAGATGCGAAGTTCAGTTATGGAAGTAAAAAGCTTCATTGGTACAGTGCGGATATTTTGTGGTGGTTCCCATAACTGGGAGTAGGATTCAGTAAAAAGCCTGACCATTTGATTTGTGTTTTATGGGGGAGGGAGGGTCAAACAAAAAACACGAGTATTACATTTGTAACGAGATGTACTTTGACAAGGCTTTTACTTGATCTCTTAAATATTGTTCTAACAGAAAAGAGTAGTCAAGAGTTGACGCTTCTGTTACGTGGACAATTCTAAGTAAATAAATCACAAAAATCTGGTATGTACAGTATGTTGATGGACAAATCTAGACTGCTATATGTAAACAAATTCTTATTCCATTTATCTGATAACTGTAGAGGAAGAGGGTGCTGACAGGACCATTAGGGACAGAGAATTTTCGTATCTATTTCAGTATTTGAAAAACTTTAAATGAGTAAACGTGTGGAGACAAAAATATTGTTGTCTGAAGATAAATCATCTTCCGAAACATTTTACGAAAACAAGGCTGTAGTGAAGATACTTTTCTGAACTTATTACAATTATGTATCCGATAGACAAGGTATATAAGGAGTGTCCAGAGCCTTTGTCCTGTTAATTACACAGTAACTGCCACCAGTTATTACACAAGTTTCAGGAAACATACCGATTTAATACTGGTAATATAAATTAATTCTCCTATGATTTTAATTGAGCATTTAAAAGTTGTTCATATAGGCCCTGTCCACACTAAGGGGCTATGTTACGGCCATTTAAGGCATTTTTGCGATGTACGAAGTTCTCCACAAATCACAGGAAATCTAAAAATAACAGGTTACTTTGATAGAGAAACACAAAATAGATAATGATGAACCATTTAGGACCACGGATGGTTAAAATTGGGGAAGATTAAAACGGATTACAAACTCACAATTTAATTTCGGTCCAAGTTAGACATTAATTAAGTTAAATCCATTCGCTGTCAAAATCGTGTTTCTTATATTTAGACACTTCCGGTTTTCATTTTATCATTTCTTGTTCTCCTGTTGAGCTTACAAGTTGTGTTTCATGACTGTGAAGGCTTTCAGTCCTGACATGACTTGAGGGAATGTGCATTACCATGACATAGCCCCTTTAAATGTTGTCCTGATTAACTGAGTACAACATAATAAGGATTGACAATAGAAATGGTAGAAGGCCGGGAGGGATCTCTACAAAACCTCACTATTGATCTTTAAATTAAAATTTAATAAGCAATGCTCCGATTCATAAGAGTTTGACAGACAATTTAATCAAAATGCAAGCAGTGGAAGTCAGCGATAAGGTTTCTGTTTATACATATCCGCTAACTTTCGCATTCATGACACTTATCATTGGCAATATTTTTGTTTCTCACTGGCTATTTAATAACCATGCAAACAATATTAGAAGAGAACTAAAACAGTGCTCTCTTTTAACACTTCGCTTATAGGTTCCAAATCCAAATTATCACCAGTGGATAAATTTTGTTTCTTTTTTCCTTTATCTCTATTCAGTAAAAGGTCTCAAATTTATATTTGTAGTTTTAAAACTGTATTTATTATGTAAATCTAGTCACGCTAACGGTCTGCCTTGGTCTACGTAATTTCAATTTCAATTTTATTTCATAATAATAGCACAGTAATACAAAAACAGTACGGCCAAAGCCAGAAGCTTAAATGGCTTGGGACCAGCAGAAGAAAGTGCTTTACAGATAGGTTAGATCTCGCTACCCGCAGGCCAGTCAAACTGTAAATTGTATAAACACGTGTGCAATGAAAAAAAAATGTATTTTAAAAAGGCAACACAGAACTGGGTTTTGGTTCTTGTTTCATTATCTTGAGTTCGATTTCGTTCTTAACACACCCACATATAATGCGTACACCAAAAAGGACTTTTTAAAGATGTGTTTAGAAATATATAGAACTAAGAAGTGAATAAACGTTTATTTAGTATTTTCAAATATTCTTAAAATAAGGCCTCGATTATGCCAGTCATTTATTTAGACTCAGGGTTGATACAATGAAAGAAAGTATATTAATTGATACAGACTAAATTGTGTACATTAAGTAGGTTGTGTTGTTTTTCTTTTTCTTACGGGTTTTGGACAGAATTCAAGCCAAGATTGGGTCATTCATATTGGCCTAGCTCTTACCTTAGAATAAATGGACTAAGGAGTAAGGTTAGTGTTTACAATAACACCGATATCTTCATATTATCATAATTAACTTCAGAAACCTGACCTTGGCTGCTAGCTTGAATACAACTGAAACTACTTAAAGAGAAACAGAAATATTTGGCCAAATCTTTGGAAATCTTCCAGATAACATGAAAAACGATGCAATAACTGCATAGAATGCTAATCGATCTCGATAGATTCCTGGAGCAGATGCGATAACCTAAATATGTGACTTATAAAAATTTATTTGCAAAAAGACCGTCTTTTTATAGGCTGAATATATTCCAAGCTGCACTGAACTAATTTATCCTTTACTTCTAATATCAAACTGAGAAATTTGGTTATGATAGTGAGAAGCCTTACATCGATTCTAGGTGAAGAAAAGGCAAAATACATCCCGATAACTTTATACTATAGGACTAATAGCTATGACCAAGAGAGTGGTATTAGTAGTCGGCCAAATTATTTTTAATTACATCTGCTGCATGCAATAGCACATTCTTGTTAACCAACATTATAAATCATTCTTAAGGCATTCTGCTACAAGTTGCAACAATTTGTAATGGCATCACCGATTCATATGGGATTTGAAGCCACGCCCACGACCTTCGGGTAACTCAATAGACTGCTGTTCTACACGCTGAGCTAGGGACCCACTGAAAACAGTGCGTGATTTCAAATCTAGCAATGTATGACTGTGTATCATATATGACCATAGAAAACTTTTGTTCGCACACATGGTTAGACTTGTAACTCGTGTACTAATGCCTAGTGCAAGCACGTGGCTCAGTAGCTCAGCTGGTAGAACAGCGGACTCGTTATCCGAAAGTCGTGGGTTCAAATACCACCTGAAAAAAATAATTGTTTCCCTGATCAGTCCAGTCAGCGTTGGTTGCAACTTCTTCTCAATCGACCTTATTATATAAAGTTGATGGAAGCGTAAGCGCGATACTCCCGGGAATTATGTATTCTAGACTAAAATGACTGAACACTGATTCATTTGTGAGAGTTTCTAATGGGTTCTGTGCCGTCTCGAACTGATACTGATAGCAAGGTTAACGTTATCGTTTGCTCTTTTTAAAATATTTTTATAACATACAGAAAGAGAGAAGCTGAAAGATGATGTTATTATTACATGGAAATTCTAACAAAACAAATATAAAAATTTGATATGTATAGGCTAAAGCAAGTTGACGCAGAAATCTAGACTACAATTTGTAAACAAACTTGTATTATGCGATAACTAGGAATAACGGGGCACTGACAGGACGATTACCAGGGTCAGAATGTTCTTAATTATTTAACAGTGTGTATTTCTCTGTCTTGAATAATACATTTCGGCCATTTTAATTAACAAAGCCCAAAAAAAAACTGCCGAAAGGTATCAAAGAAAACAGGATTGTTTTGCAAACCTTTTGTCGTCTCCTATATATCATTATGAACCGAATACGCAAGAGGAATTTAAAAATCTTGATGCAAGATTTGTCACGTGAGCATCCCTCACCTTTGTCTGTAAGTCTCAACTAGACCTGGAATTGCACAGTAACCGCCACCAGTTATTCGACACGTTTCAGGAAATATTAATACAATTAATTCTGCTATGGATTGATTATAGGTAAAGGTTGCTCAGAAGTAGTAAAAACTAATCTAGGCTGAGCAACCAAAAAATAGGATGACTTCCTTGCCAAGGGATAGTTCGTAAAGCATATCTCTTCCTTCTCAATATTTTTCCTACGGCATGAATCAACCATATAAACGAGTCGGTTGTAGTGCGGACAATTTGCAGACAAAACAAAAAAACAGTATGTATGGAAGGGCTGCAAATCTATAGTATGAATGCACTTCAAAATTTCATTTACTTCGTATCAAACGAAATGAATACGAAATCGATCACTTATATCGTAAACTTTAAAGCCCCGGTGTTATTTTAAGTTTTGTATTCAACTTCCGTTCCGCTCCATCATTATATCCATATTTAAATTTCTGCTTGTATCTAAGAGAAATGACAGAACTGCAACATCAATGAATTCTAGAACTAAACCACAATATAATATTACTTTAAATAGTTATAGATTGGAAAGCGGACTTACTGCTGTTGCCATAAGGAATAACACGTAGTGAAGTGTGTGATCACGAGACACCATTGCTTGCACTGGTCTGTAGCATATAAAACTCTTCGTTTTTCCTGTAGCAAAAAGAAAAGAGACATAAAACGTCATTTGAACTCACATTAAGCTCCTGGTTTAAAAACTTTGGACAAGTGTCGATGCAGATATGAATGAGGTTATGAGAAGAATTTTCTTACCTTCTTTGCAGAGCCCTGGCCGTTCTTGTAACTCCAAGTCCAAGAGCTGTTTCGAATTGTGCTGTGAGCTCTCTGGTTACGGTCAGTGAGCACACGTGCTCTATACGGAAACTGAAAGATCGCGTTGTCGTCAACTAAGGCCAATTAATGAAGTTTCGAAATGGCTAGGGGGTTATCTCAGAGTTACTTTGGTTCATCTACAACCAAGCGATTATCCCTGATTCCAAACTCTGTGCTCCCGTCCGTGATCATAGATAGCTACACTGAAATGTGTTTGATCGTTTCAGATTTATGATGCTAATATTTGGACGGAAAAAGGAAGGCAACAATTCGACTTCCGCTTTATATATCTTTAAGACGAGATGTAAGTAGCATGCAGCAAGGTCAAACAAGGGCACAGAATTGTTTTGACATCCACATACGGTTGCTATTACCCATTTGATTAATATGAACGATCATTATTGTTAGTATAGAACTACAATACCAATTTTGCAAACTTGTTCCATGTACTTTTTAGAAGAGTTTTGAGGAATTGGTCGATATTTTTCAGGCAAATATCACATTAATCGCAATACGAACGTGTCACACTCCGATAAACAAACAAGGGAAGTTATAAGTGTTTTTTCAACTTCAAGCGAGAATAATTGGAATCTAGGAGTGGCTTGCCGTGGCTGGCTATTATTAGGATCATGAGCCTTTCTGACATCCGATTTGTTTTCCTTGAAACCACTGTAACAGCGATGATACAGTTGCTTTAAAAAAAATAATGTAGTCAAGTTCTCCGCAAGCTCTCTTCTTACTATCAACATTTGTCAAACTCTATTAAACAATATTTTATCTTTTTGGTAGTACCAGACAATTTCCGCGTATTATTAACTCGACCTGACAGCTTTAAGTTTGACTACAAAGGGAACATAACGCTAAAGTGTTTCTATTTGCAGACTGTGCCGTCCATTGACGTACAGGAAGGCATGACCGTCTGGCATTGAATTGAACAATGAGACATAACAATGAGCTAAAGCCTATATTGAACGTTGTACAATGAGTAAACAATACTTCGTATCTGAATCAATGTGAACTGGGTCTGCGTCAGAATATTAAATTGAACTGATTTTCTAAAAATCCATGAATTTCCAGGAATTGGCTAAACAACATTTGCAAACTGCACTGTCTCGATGTTTTCTTGATCTTCTGAAGAGAAAACAATGCACTGCTTTACATATCTCAGTTTATCAAAGAAAGGCAACCCGTTGTTCGATCAAGGTGACATGTCGTTTCTTTCGAGATATTAGAAACTATTAAAGTACAATGTTATTCTGTAATTTATTTTCATTACTACTGACGGACTCATAGCCATTAGTTATTGTAATATTTTAAGAAAAATAAATTAACGTTTTGAAGACATGAAGAGTGTTGTAGAACCACGCAGTTCGGTCATGCGCGGCAGAGGAAGCAAGAATTTACTTTTTTGAGTTTTTCTTTTCCTCTTCGGCGAATAACATTCTGCTGTTGCTTTCCATTAGCAAATTCCTTGTAGAAAAATACAAACATTAAAAAATGTATATTTTATGTATGACACGCATCTTTGCACCATGCTGCGATTATAAATGTTCAACAGAAATTATTAAAATTGTGATATGAGTTTCGAATTTGTTCGCTGCACAGTTTGAGGATATGGATCGCTGAAGATCATTTCTATGTATTGAACATTTTTTCAGTACTCCTGGCTTCTAGCGATCCCAGCGATTATACGAAAACCACGTAGGCTTTAGACAAGTGAACTTTTCCAACCGCCGTACACTGATGGTGTGACGACATTTTGTCATTGTCGTGGGGTCGAGATACCGGTCATGCTATGGTCTATGTGTTATTAATATTTTAAAATATTGACCTCGTATACATTTTAGGAAGTTAAGAAGTTCTTCCTTCCTCTTCTCTTCTTTAAGGAAGTTCTCAACGAACCTCAACGAAGTTTGTCCCATTAATTCGATTGTCGTTTGTGTTGGGTTTCTCCATCATGCGATCAAATCCCCTGAGCAACTTGAATCACGGTTAGCACTTGTTTTCGTCGACCAAAGGGACGTTTTAGGATTTCAGCTACAAGATTAGGGTTAGGGTTAGGGTTAGGGTTATGGTTAGTGGTAGGGTTAGTGTTAGGGTGCCTAACCCTACTCCCAACCTTAATCCTGACCCTAACACTAACCCTAACCACTATCTTGTAGCTGAAATCCTGAAACGTCCCATTAATTCGATTGTCGTTTGTGTTGGGTTTCTCCATCATGCGATCAAA
>JANVCH010100637.1:0-14350 GCA_025505405.1 Epizoanthus rinbou | reverse complement strand
TTCCACCAAGGCTTTCAACTAAGACGACACCCAGATTGAAGCATTTTGTTCTTCATTTTGTCTTGGCCACAGTTTCTTGGCTGTAATCTGTTGCCATTCATTGTGATGGTGAATTGGTGATTGGTCAATATGTCAAGAACTCAGGTTGTGATTGGTTCATTCAAGTGTCCATTTACAGATGTTCAATACCATGATTTGTTATTGGCTGGTGTCTATTAAATGAATAATAGAGTCGCTAATGAACCAATCACATTTGAGGAATTTGTAATTTTTATAATTAGACGTGCAACACATATCTTTCCCATATGCTCTTGCTGTTTCTGTGTTCTAAATATTGATTTTGTTTGTACTGTTAGTGGCCTTTGCCTTACAATGCTTCGAATGCTATGAGCTATCTTCGAAGCAAAACTCTTGTTCAAACGCTGTTACGAGGAACTGCACTGCAGATGAGGAGGCATGCATCTCCTGTTATGGTAAGATGTAGATCAACTAGGGCCGATCCGCTGGCATAAAACCCAATGTTATCTGTATGAGTTTTGTAGAGAATTATGATTGCTTCGATGCAATTGCCCTATTTTACTGTTATCAGTCACATATACTTTCAATGGCACATGGCATACGGTACACGGCACGCGGCACACGACACACGGCACAGTGAGGACCTCCACATGCCACGTGTCCGCACGAACATGCTCTGGCTGACTGGAACTCCTTAGAACATTACATCAGACCATTAAGTAGTTTAGAAAACTGTAAATTAATTATAATCGTATTTTAAAATATTTTTAAAGTTTTATGAATAGCTTTTAATATTTTAATATTCTATTTTATAGATTTTAATTTTTAACCATATTTGAATATTTTTGTTCAGATATTGTCTTAGTCGAAGCCATAAAAGAGTTCGATAAAACAGTTCGATTTGTAAATGACATGTTTAATTAATTCCCGTCTTTTGACTCTTTTAACGTACCTCGGATTAAATATGTTAAAAATCTATGTTTATATCATAACATTATGTAAAAAGGTAAATGGTAAAAATGTGGCTTATACTATATATTTCTCTGCTCGCAGCCTCGTCAAGCCGCCCTCTTGACTACCATTTTTTGTTGCAGGGCCTTACTGAAAATTCCGTTGGCAAGTAGGCCCCATGTATAAATATTATTATTATTATTATGATTATTATTATTATTACTATTTTTGTCATTACTATAATTATAATGAATAGAGGAAGAAGAAGAAAATTAATTTGCTCGTAGAGTGGCCATTTTGTGAATTATCGTTGGCTAAAACAGGTCTCAATTGGTACGTAAAATATATATCCAGATATATGATAAGTATTCGAGAGGTTAAACTCTGACATTCTTGGTGCAGACAAAGAAAAGTGCAGATGTTGAGAAGAATATAATAACAAATGAAGAAAAAACAAAACTGCCTCGAGTGGAAATCGAGCCCGCAAAACCCCGATCACTTGGCAGCTAGCTAGCTACCAAGGCATCTTTAGCTGCAGAGGGCCATTTTTGTCAAATTGCCTGGCTTATAGTCCTACAATGCTGTAGAAATTGCAAAAATATTTGTATTAAGAAAGAAGGGACCCTACCCTGAATCAGATTCGGATTAACATGACAACAAGTTTCTCCTGTTTTCCTCGATCTTATATTTGCTCCTTCTCTCCTGATCCGTGTTCACTAAATATCCAGGCTTTCCACGTCACTATTTTTCTTCAGTTTGAACCAAGAGCCTTTGTCTGTCGCAGCCAACTCCTTCTTGCTTTCATCTTCAAAAATCCGTGTAACTTTTCGTTCCGTACTAGACTTACGCTTCGTAGAGCAAAAGGGACTGGAATTTACGGTCGAAGAGGAACTTTGTGACGACATGCCACTCGGAAATCATCTTTAAAGCTCTCATTCTCTGTATATGTGTACAGTTTAGGCGAATCTTTGTTTACATTTATTACTTCATTAGCATATTTGATACAGTTTCTAGCCAAGCTACATAAATAAAAGCACTGAATATTCAGAAACTTTGCAAATAAAGTGTCGTTAGGGAATATAAATTCGATTCATTAAACAGTTTTTGTGCTACGCGATTGTGAAATTAGCAATTTTGCCACCCATCTGTTTGCATTATTTTGAAAGCCGATTTATTTAGCTAGGAAGTGCATGAAAATAGTTGATATTTTCTTGAATTATTTACTTTGACAAGAGCTTTCAGGTTTTGAGTTCAACTCTTATTTAACAGTGATTATTTCTCCGGTTTTAAAATATCGCAAACAGCTGGTGGGAAAACCATTTAGCCATACATTATCTCTAATTTCAGACGGGCATCGCACAAAAACTATCCAACATATCGTGCTGTTACTTTCCAACGATGCACTCTAGGCAAGGTTCTTTCCATATTCAGTGCATTTTTTTTCTGTAGTTCGGTTAGAAACTATAGCAGGTATGCTAATGAAGCAAAATATAAACAATGACGTCATGAAAGATTCGCCTATAACTCCAATACAGTGACCTTTGAAATTGACACATGAGAGCTGTGTTTATTTTATCAACGCGTCACATACAGAGGAAACCCATTAACAAGATAACATATTTCCTGGATTTTGCAAGAAAGTTTCTCGCGAAATTATAAACATGTCCATCCATATCTCGGGAACCGCAAAAGATATTGAGATGGAATTTTCATCTATCTGTAGTGTTTATAACCACGTATTTGAATTTGTAAAAAAAAACACAAAAAACTGAAAAATGTCACTGCTTTTAAGAGGTCAAATAACCATAGGTTAGATTTTTACGAAATTAAAATATTTTCAATAAAATATCTACAGATTCTATACCCGCTGTTTTGCAGGTACTTTTAAGAAGAACGGAGAAGCATCATTTGTAAGAATGGCTAATTGCTTAAAAATAAAGTCATCGCTCTTAGCAAGGTGCAACATGACAATCTGTGAGAAACTGCGAAAAGCGTATGCAGGTAAGTAAAATAAAGGCGAACTATTAAAATAGCAGATTTTTGATAAACTAAAGGCTAAAGTCAACAAAAGTATGTAAATAGTTTTAATCAAATCGTCTTGTGATTAAGGGGGTATGATACCCTAGACCATCATTTTCCCTAAATTCGAGTTATTTTACTAGTAGTTACATATTATATGGGATGTTGAAGGCAACACTAACTAAATTGCTTATGTGGTCCTTTTTTAGTGCACTCACGAGACCAAATATTAAGGAAAACTGGCAAATCATTGAAGCAAGAAAACTACTTACATATATTTCATTTCTAGGAATACTAGGGATCATGATAATGCATAAAATATCAGCTATTTACAAAACCAGCAATTGATATTAGGTTTGGCCATAGGACACTTAAGGGTGCGTTTGATTGACCGTATTCCGGAATAGGAATACACTCGGGACAATTTCAAAATCTCTCCTACAATCTCTAAGCAATAAAATTATTGCGTTAAATTGTGTATTATGGTGAGCTGAAAACTAATAGTTTCGTTTCGCATATTTCTGAAAAGGAATACTGATCAGTTCAACAGATCGAAGTTTTTATTCCGTGTATTCTTATTCCTTAATGGTTAACTAGGTGTTCAAAACAAGATGGGGTCACAAATTAAAATTTGGCTATGCTGGTACATGAAACAATGCAAAAATAATAATACATGTTCCAAAACACCAATTCACAGGAAGAAAGTTGAGCACAAATATCATCAAACATCGGATTTCCTTCAAAATTGCAAAGTCAGCACAACCAAAACTCACCTTACAAATAAGCTCCAAAAAATACATATCCTTGAAGTTTTGCACAATTCAAGAATGTAGCGTTTCAAATCAACCCTTATTATTGTAAACTACTCACTTGCCTTTCAAAAATGTAGCAAACAGGTTTGCATTCTCCACAAAAAATTAGTCGATCAGTTTTAACTTTAAAATGTGAAGAGCAATACCATGGTTGAGACGACACATTTGAGACAGGCTCCTCATATGTCAATGACTGACTACTTGTACGTTTGATAGCAACCTTCCAGAAGTTTTTTTGTCATATATACAGTGCCAACAGTCAGTTCTTCAATACTGGCGAGGAATTAAGCCTGTCCGCACTATATGATGTGCTGCGGCAAATAAAAATGGTCAAGTTAAAAATAAATATGTCCACTTTTTTCCGCTGAGCTGTGGTCTTGTAACACGAATCGCTGGCCACAAAAATAAAATGGCAAAATGGCGGGACAAGTCACATGATCTGTGGTCCGCATACGTGACACATATGTACCATGCCAGTCGCCAGCTTTAATCTCTAGGGAAATATGAATGCCTAGATACCCGCCCTCCTCTCTAGTAGTCCAAACAAATATTATTTTATTTCTTTGTTTACACATTTTCTACGGTCCCATACCACCTCAAACCAACCCGTCTCACAAAATGTCCGTAAATAAATATTTTAATTATTATATCGCTTACAAAGACGCCATCATGGATTATTAGACAAGTGAAAACACTGACAAGAAACGATCTTATCTAGCCAGATATATAATATTTATGCACAAAAAGGCATACATAAACGGTGTTAATATTTTGACAAAACTATTAATTCGTAAACATGGTTGCCACGGCAACGGGGTTCGTTGTAGCGCAATGGATAGAAAATTGAAGATGGCTGCTGACGAATTTTATGTAATATAAGAAATATTCCTAATGATTGCATTGGGTGGAGGTGGAGACCCAGACTAATTTCTAAACCTAGACCTAGACCCAGGGAGAGAACCAAACCAAGTTCCATACCCAGAGCCAGAGCCAGAGCCTGAGCAAGTCCCATCCACATCCTTATCCCCAGTCCCAGTCCCAGTCCAAGTCCAAGTACCAGTCCCAGATCCAGATACAAACAGTTGATAATAGGCCATTTCCGAAATACGCACCACTGCCCACAAAAAATAACTTCAAACCGAGGACAGGAGCCAAAACTATATCAAATGTATGAAAATTTAGCACCTGTCATCGCTTTGAAGCTATTGTTTGTGGACAGTTGGGCGTAATTCGGAAATGGCCTATTATAGTGAAGTTGTAATGATGATCACAAACCTAACGATGATACTTAATATAGCTTGATAATAAATGTATAACTTCTCTACATTAGATACAAGCCAATCAAAAATGCAAACTTGTACGATGACCTGCTGTGCGACAGATAATTGCAACGATCCCTCCAACCTTCCAACTGCAGAGCCTATAAATGGTGAAGGAGTCTCAGTTGTCCATCATCTTCCTTGCCAAATATTTATTCTCTCGTTTGTCGCTGTATTGCTGTTAATGTGAGGAGTTGTTCCCCCTGGATATGTTAGGAGTAGCGTTAGAAATATTTTGTTAATTTCTTGAATGTGGTATCACTCAAGAAAATAATAATTATCGCTTGTATAATATGATGGTAATAGTTTGCAATGATGAATATTTTTAAGATGTAATTGATAATATTTTTCATTGTGTTTTAATATGCTGAACGTACGTACATTTTTAAATATTAATTAATTTGTAATTAATTAAGTTAACTTAAATTTCATTATTTTTAAGTTAATTTCAATTGATTTAATTTTAAATTTAGCATTCAACTACTTATAAGATGAGTAGAAACATAAGATACAACGCAACCGATTTCGTGTTTATGTCTCGAATAAACATATAAGACAAAATGCTTCTTGTTTTGTAAATTATGTTTTGTGCTGTAATTTAGTCTAATTTCTTTCTTTTAAATTATTGTATTTGAACCTAAAGTGGAAATAAAAGGTTTGTTGTTGTCGCTTTTGTTATTATTGTTTCTTAATTGTTGCTGTTCACACACCTTAAGTTTATTTTTGTTTACCCACATAAACCAGTGCGCGACTGTGGAATGAGCTACCAACAAAGCTCCGGATACTATCCAAAATGAAATTTAAAAATAAAACTAAAAAATTCCTGTTCAACATTCTAGAATCTGAAGACTCTTACATTGATCTAGAATTTCCAAATCCTAAAGTGAAATTACATCATACATAGATGTACACTCGCGTTTAGTCAATTTAATCCATTCACTGTTCTGATAGTACCTTTGTACAAGTACAAAGTTGTCTGTCTCCCTTCCCTGTAACTGTACTCTCATATTTATCTTTATCTTAGCAGTTATCTCTTCCTTTTAGTTCAGTCTCACACTCACGTCTATCTTAGCAGTTATCTTTTAGTTAAATTATCCTGGCCCGCCTAGATTAGCTATACTATTTGCATGCCAAGAACACCTGTGACACATAAATATGTAAATTGTCTAATAAAAACCAAAGAAAAAAAAGCATGGAGTTTAATAGTGCTCCAGTAAAGAGGGAAGAAGTCGAGCCACTGACAAAATAGCGCTGCTTTGAGAACAAGCTGAACCCTCAAGCCTAGAACCATATTCAGACTGTACAAAAGGAGCATACCCTTAGTAAATATATGATTTCTCCAACGCTGGTGCATCCATAGTACAAAAATAGGCACGCAAAGCATGCATCGGGCTACTGCTTTGGTTGCAGTTGTCTTGTTCTGGTATTTGCAATATTTGAGGATTCTCGATCACTTACTCTACGATTCGCTACTGGTTTGGATAGTTGCAAGCTCTTACTGCAATGATCAGTAACAAATGCCCTTTTAGAACATTGCATTGCCGGAGCTCTGTTTTCTGGGAACCGAAAGAATGACCAGGGACTACATATTGTTTGACATATTTTGGCCGCTCACTCCTGAGTAAGTGACCGCTTATTCGGTTTTAAAACTATTTCCAATAACAAGACAATGAGAAAATAATCAGAGCATGCCATAAATAAGGAAGTGTTCCCAGTAAAGGTGAGGGTATAAACCGCCACAGCCCCGAGTGGCTCCCAAAAACGAGAGGGCGGCCCCACCCGACGGCAATGCAATGCACGAACAAGAAAGCACGGAGAAAACCTTATGTCTACATATAGACTGGACGCACAGTCCATTCTACCTCCAGTTAATCTGTAATGCCGCATTGCACCCGCCAAAGCGACACTGCACCAACAGACAATCTATAAAGAAACCTAGTCCGGACCCGTTGTGACAAATACAAAAACAAAATGAAATATGGAGGCTGCCAAGATCCCTATAACATTCCGGTCGTATCACACCCGCTAACACGACCTAGAACCAATAGGCAATACAAGGAGCACTATAAAACTATACCTAAGTTTTGGAAAACACCTATCTCCGACGCATAGCGACATCCTGATGTGACGAAACACAATCCATCAGTTCATAACCCTACGTAAACGAAACATGCCGAGTCACGGGGGACGATACCTGCATCCGTCTTGTCGTATCGCACCAGCTAACACGATATAATAATGTAAACACGGTGCATCTGTACCTATGTTTTGGACAATACCATATGGCGGATATCTCGGACAGCGTACCGAACGTCAAAGTTCACCTGTGCAAAATAAAATGCATCAATTATATTAATTTTAGTCGACGCAAATAGGTATTATATTCGGTGTAATGTCTAGAGCGGAAGGAAACATAAAACTGGATATCATGCCATAGTATGGGGAAGAGACGCTAAGCATGATGGGACTAGAGAGAGAGCACGCGGAGAACAAAATGGCGGTCGGCAAGTAAAAATAGACAGAGATAAAAGGAGCAGAGACACGTGTCCAAGGAGAGATAGCAGTGACACTTCAGTCGAAAAATGGTGCAAGACATAACACATCGATCTACATCATAGATGGCCACCAAGTGGAACCCCTGCTTGGTGATGATGATGACAAAGCACTGGGGATTCTAAGCATCAACAAAGGGGGATATTGCCACCCTAAGCCAGAGAACAATACTAACCAAGAGGTCCCTGTGGCAGGTATAACAGCTAACATCAGAGCAGTAGGGATCCCACTACAAACTGAGAAAGACCAAGATGACCCAGTACCCCCAGAAGAACATTGCAGCATCAACAAACTACTGGACAAACATAGTGCAGTATTCCAGGGGATTGGCCTCCTGAAACTCGAATAAGTTAACTGCCATATTAATCACACAGTCCCACCTGTTGCAGCATCATACCGGCCCATACCACTGGCGTACCGAGATAAACTCGGCCACCTGCAGCAACTTCGAGATGAAGATAAAATAGAAGATATTGATCCACAAGAGCCCTGCCCCTGGGTTTCAAATGTTGTAATCGCAGAAAAGAAACAGAAGGGACAGATCAGAATTAATATAGATATGAGATAGGCAAACAAAGCACTACACCGCACCAAACGACACATAGACACAATCAAGGAGGTCCGCTACTCGATGGGCTCACAGGCTGCATGTCCATCCATGACAACATCCTCGTGTGGGGTAAGACACCCGAGGAGCATGAAAATAACATAGACAACTGCCTCTCCCGTCTACAAGAGAGAGGCCTCACATGCCTACAAAGAGATCATCGACACAATGACGAGCGACACAGCCCTGCGTCCATTCAACCCCGAACTCAAGACCATGCACATGGCAGATGCAGGCCCAGAGGGGATAGCATCAAGTGTGTTCCAGGAGCAAGATAATGGTCAGTGTATTCCCATCGACTATGCCAGCCGAGCACTCACACCATGTGAACAGAAATACTCCCAGACAGAGACAGAGTCACTGGCACAGTCTTGGGGGATGACCATGCACAGATACTACCTACTGGGTGTCCAATTTGACCCGTACACAGACCACCAGCCCCTGCTACCGATCTACAATGGCAACAAGAAAGGAAATGCAAGAGTAGAGCGGCACCGTCTTAAAGTGAGGGATTCCAATACACCATGTGCTACCTACCAGGCAAGACTAATCCATGCGACTGCCAGTCCCGCCATCCGTTGCCACTATCAAGCTACACCAAACAGCAACTTGCCGATATGGTAGTCTATGATGGGGATGAACCCTGCATCAGCAGAATCGTTACTGATGATCTTCCCGATGTGGTGACACAACCAATGCTTCAGCAAACAATCAAGCAGGACCAAACGATGCAGACGCTGATCAAGAGCATACACAAAGGGCGCATATCAGATGACCAAGACCTGAGAGACTACAGGCAAGTGTTCTACGAACTCACATACTTCCAAGGTGTCATCTTTCGTGGGGACAGGTTGCTGATCCCAGACACAGAGTTGACAGCCGGCTCAGGAAGCCTGAGACAACACGTTGTAGATATTGCCCGTGAAGGTCATCAAGGGGCAGTGAAATGCAAACAACTGCTCCGGTCCAAAGTCTGGTTCCCTCATCTCGACAAAATGGTAGAAACACGAATAAGTAATTGCTTGGCCTGCCAGTCCACCACGTACACAACCTCAAGAGACCCACTCCAGCCAACAACCCTGCCACACTGCCCGTGGCAGCGTCTAGACATGGACTTCTGGGGTCCACTACCAAATGGAGAACACCTCCTGGTAATGATCGATGAATATTCAAGATACCCAGAAGTGGAGTTTGTAAGTAGTACTAGTGCTCGAGCTGTAGTGCCGCATTTAGACAGAGTCTTTGCAACACATGGGTTCCCAAAATCAGTCAAGACAGATGGGGGCTCACCTTTCAATGGTGATGGTAGTCATGAATACCAAATGTACATGCGTTGGGCAGGTGTCAAGACTATTGTAGTAAGCCCAGAATACCCAGAAGCAAACGGACTTGCCGAAAACTTTATGAAGTCAATCAGTAAAGCTTGGCACATTGCACAAATTGAAGGCAAGAATGGCAAGCAAGAAATCTATAAATTGCTGCGCCACTACAGGGCCACACCACATGCTACCACAGGCAAAGCTCCAGCAGAGATACTGTTCAACCGCAAATTCACAGTGAGACTACCACAACTACAATGGCCCTCACAAGACAGCCAATTCCGACAACAAAACCAGGATGCCAAAGCAAAACAAAAGTCGTATAAAGATGCAAAGGCAAACGTCAGACCACACAACATCCAGGTAGGCGATAATGTCCTCCTACTCCAGCGTCAGACCAAAACCAAACCAAGATATGACCCCAATCCATACACGGTAACAGAGCTACAAGGCACCCAAGTTACAGCAACACGAGGGGATAGAGTGCGAAAACGGGATGCCCAGAAATTTAAGAAGGTGAACATTGCATTGAACAGGAACTACAGAGATGGAAGGTTCCCCATGGACTTGCACCATGACACAAACATAGCATTCGACAGAGATAGCACATCGGCCAACACAGGTATTGAAGCAGATGACGTAAGCACAAGTGGCATAACTAACCATGGGGCTGGACAGAGTTGCCAACCTTCCAACAGATCTAGAGATCCTCAGCAAGTATCACCTGATACCATCAAGCCACAACCAGCAAGTATCAGACAGTATCCAAATGGACATCTGGACCCAAACGTTGACAGAACCCTCACACGAGAACATCGAAACCGTCGGCCTCCTAAGCAATATGACCCCCAGAAGGGAAAGTGGTCATAGCCAAGAGAAACCAGAACTTGATAACAATAGGACTGGACAAATGTTGTAAATAATCCAGGTCTACAGAATGCAGAAACTAAGATTGTTTGTTCACATTTGCACTTAAATTTATATTATTTACTATATCGTATACGTTGTTGTTATGAAGAGAAGGAGAAAGATGTAATGTCTAGAGCGGAAGGAAACATAAAACCGGATGTCATGCCATATATGGGGAAGAGAGGCTAGGCATGATGGGAATAGAGAGAGAGCACCCGGAGAACAAAATGGCGGTCGGCAAGCAATAATAGACAGAGATAAAAGGAAGAGAGAATACAGAACATTACATTCGGCAAGTGTGAAATGCGACGTTTGAACTGGGCCTAACACTTCTGAGTAAATTCATGCGCCAGGCCGCATCGCACCCGCAAACCCGGCCCGACACAAATAGTATCAATACCGGAATCACGGTTGGCATTGTATGCCATTAATATCTAACCGTAGGGTGATAAATAACAGTTGCTGCTATGCTTGTGATCTTGAGATGGGCGCCGGATATGTAAAACCATCAAAACCCTTTGAGACAAATATGGAACCATATTCCCCGAACCACAACAGCACCATCGATCCTCCGGGGTATAGAGGATAGATCACGGCAACACTATTTCAAAACAAACTGCACATTGTACTTATTATGAGTCCCTAAGCTTGCTCCTAGGAACAACAGTTTTAACCCACAGCGAGTTAGTTTCATCTGGCCCTGAACCGCCCGCCTAGTTTGACTTTGCACATGTCTCCAATCGACCCGGAGCTCACTACATCGTTGAAAATGGCGTCTCTTTATGTGGGTGATATAATCATTTCCATCACTTGATACAGGCTTTGTGGGTATTCCTCACTTGTACATCGAATAATCCTAAGTTGACTGCCATCATCGTGTGAAATCAAAAGAACAGTAAGCAGTTAGCCGAGGTAGAGCGGACACGGCTTCTCCGAAAACCATAACTCTGTTATGAGAAAGATTTGATTTCTACCGTGTATAAATAAAAGATTCACTCACTATAACAGTATAGTCAAATATAGAGAGATTGATTGTAAACGTCCTATTAATAGCTGTGTATTTCTAATCACTAATGATATCTCGCCTACAAATAACGCCTACCTGAAATTGTGCCTTTTTTCTCTACATATACTAGTACTGTCTTTTATATTAATCGATAAATCAATGTCGTGCTTGCGCTATGTCTACTACCAGTAGGATCCCCGGGGGGGAGGTGACTCCCATGCGGACATGACGGGGACGCTCATCGAAAATTTAAAAAAACAACCCCTAAAATTTACCAATATGGGTGTGGCTCCGGCATATTTTGACCCATAAAAGTTACCTACAAAATGCACGGTAAAAAGTGTCATAGCAAATCCTGGGATCAACGAACCTAAAAGGGGTCTAAAAGTTACCACGATCTCTCAGACACCCTAAGCGTTACCAAAATTTACCGGAATTTTAACCTCTAAAAGTTACGACGAGCATCACCAACAAGTCAAGTATGGGAGTCCCGCCCCCGGCCCAGTAGGCTTCTAACGACTGCTAACAACCGCACTACTGATGACTAATAGTGTGACTAAGAAGAATATCAGTAATACAACTACTACAACTACTCAGTAATAATAACACGACAATATCAGAAGAATAAGACTAAGAAAAAGAATGACAATAACAATAAATCAATATCAAGCCCAATAATAACACCAATATAACAGTCACAACAATTTATATAATACTGTACTGAAGCAGATAAATAATAATAATAATAATACAAATAAAATACAGAAAATAGAGTATTATACAGAAAATAGAGAAATGTATCAACCACATTAACAAATGAATTAGGAAATCTTAACCAACAAGTACGCCCCCATAATATTGCAGAAACAAGCCAAACTTCATGTAGTATCTGACTAACTTGCACATATCAAATGCGAGTTGATACCTCGAAGAAGGGCTAGCTTAAAATACCCGACCTACGTGCTTCACCCCATCTAAATACTCTGGCTTTCAAGAGCCCGGGTGAACTGAAATAGCCATAACAATAGCGGGAAACAATTCAATACGTCACAAGCGCATAAAATCATTTCTTTCCGCGGGAAATAAATTTCCTTTATTTATGTTTCCCTCACGGCTTGTCAACATAAATTTTAAATGATTTGTTTTTTTGTTTGTCTTTAAAGAAAAATTATACAAGTTCTAAAAGCTAAACTCCTAAAGTACAGTAAACTTTATATATAATAACTAAGTGATTTCCGCAATTCAACCAGTAAGTAAGTAATGCAATATAATATAATATACAAAACCTATTTCATAAAAAAATTCAGCAAAAACTGCTTAAAAACTGTCCAACATGTCGTTCTTTAATTGGTTCTCAAAAATGGCCAGGGATGGTGTCTGTTTTATATTACATTCCAACTGGTTCTATAGATATCGAATAGTCTTCCCGAGAATTTCTACCGGAGCATGTGTTATATAACGGTTCGTGGACCACATTCATGTTTTTGGTAGAGCTTATTTGTTGCTGTTGTTGGCTTAGCTTCACAGTGAGGTACCAAGAGGAATTAGGATATTTTACCCTACGACCTATACAGGTCGGCGAAATGACTCAACTCGTAAGAAGAAGTAGTTATGTATGTTCTTAGCTTTCAGTGTAGATATCCCTTGACCTTATCCTTTAACTTCTGTTGGCTTTAACTGGCGGTTTTACAAACTACAGTTCCAAACATCCAATAAAGGGCTGGCCAGGGTATATCCAAACTTGTTATCAGAACTACAGCAGAATACAAGTGCGCGAATGAACATGTCACCAACATTATTAAAAAGGTAAACAAACGTATGTATTTTATTATCCAGCTCAAGCGTGCAAAAGTTCCCCCCACAAATATCATCAGTTTCTACTCTACCTTTGTAAGACCTGTCTTAGAATATAGCTGCCAAGTTTTTCACTTCTGTTTCCTACCTCAACGACACCATTGAAAGAGTACAGAGGCGGGTCATCGCTATTGTTTTCCCTGGTACACAGTAAGAGCAAGGACTGGTCAAGGCTGGTCTCTGCACTCTCAGTGAGCGACAAGAAACAAGCTTTTTCAAGAAATCACAACTGAGGCAAATCATAAACTTTCCTGCCTTCTTCCCCCACGTCAAACTCTTACTTACAATTTAAGGAAACGCGAATGTTTAAACAGATGAAAGTGTAGAGGAGCAGACTTAAACTCTATTTTATTCCAGCCTATATTAATGCACTAGATGTTTAACTTTTTTAAGATTCTATTATTGTAAATTGTTAAACATTTAAACATTTCTATTATATTTAAATAGTTTTTTAAATACGCAATTCAGCCTCTGGCTGCAATATATTATATATTTAATAAAACACTTACTTACTTACTTACTTACTAAAGAACTGACTATGCTAAGTTTTACAGGATGTCAGTTATGAATCTAATCTTTGATTGGCTCAGAGAATATCTGATCAAATAACATAATTAGACGTTCTCATCAGCTTCGAGCAGCTGAATACACTTTAGGGTAACTAAGGGATGAAACCACAAATTAGGAATTTATATTCAGATCATAAGGCGACAACAAACATTTATTTCAATTCATACTTGGAAAATGAGATATGTGTTACATATCACATGCGAGCACAGCGTTACTTTTAAAAGAAAAGAACAAACAATATCTGAACACCGCAAGCACATTCTGCTAGACACACAACTGAACGCCGCCATTGTATTACCAAATAGTTGCGACAGACAAATTGTCTAGCTACTTTAAGTTATGGAATAAATTATTAGCGTCCCTGTTAGAGGAGTTACACACATCCATTTTGGTTCAGTTGTAAAAGCAGTGCT